>JBBPTX010000032.1:0-130808 GCA_038094595.1 Pulveroboletus aff. annulatus | reverse complement strand
ACCTGGTAGTCTGAGAACCGAGCGGGAACCTTATACTGGTTTGGTCGACTGTGCAAAAAGAATCGTCGACGAGGAAGGCTGGACTGCTTTGTATCGCGCTTGGTGGTTGACGATGCTAGGCTGTCTTACTGGTGCATTCTCTTGAGAGGTGTTCCCACAATCTCCCAGAATGGCATGACTTATGTTCTGCTTTGTGACTCTTGACTCTTGTAGAACAGGGTAATTTCTATCTCGAATTCCGACTCCGGCCTTTTATAAACATACCCAACCCAACGGCCAAGCGACAGATGCGCGACTCTCAGTATGCTGCAATGTAGATGAACCGCTGTGTACCGCCAGCGCGACTCGGAGTCCACTTGCTCCGACAACGCATCAACCAAACGATTCTCTGAATTTCACACATGCAGTCACGGTTTGATTAAGTAGCAAAACGTGCGACAAGTATAACATGATACCTTATACATAAGAAACAACTCTTTCAGGTATCGTAAAAGTCGTGTGATAACAGAACAACACATGTTGTATGCTAAATATGCACTGTTCTGTGACCCCATTTTCAGTCAATGTACGAAGAAGCCCTCGCCCTCGTACGTTCACGAACGAAGTCATTTCTTCACTCCGGTAGCGTCAGACCCGACCTCATACCGAGTCTGACCTGTTCTCTCTACCAATATTAGTCACCTCACTCTTTGACTGATCATCATCACGGTCGACACCGTACTCGGTCAATGTTGGGACATGGTCTTGCATCCCGTTTCTCTGAATCGCATCAAAATCACGCTCGACGGAATTGCATGCGAGTGAGCGTGCATCTATTTGCTGGCATGCCCGATCAGTAAACCCGACCCGAATAATGACCATGTAGAACGTGATGGAGATGATAGGTACAATCTAACGGAGGGTATTCAGTAGGATCATTCCTGAAAGTAAACAAGGGATCGGCTGACCATGTTTATCATCACAAATTGACCATTGGATTGAAGCACAAAACCGATCAACGTCGCGAATAGGGCGAAGAAATAGATCATTGCAGCATCGACGATGATGCGCAGTATTTTACGCAGTTGCCTGGGGTAACAATGCAGCACTGTGACCTTCCGGTCGACACACCAGATACGGAAAGCCAATAGAACTAGTAGGGAGAAGGTCTGAACCACTCTTCAACATCTATCTTGAGTACGTACATGTGGCCAATACCGAGGTTGCAAATGACGTTGCAAACCACGCTGTGATCCACCGGGCAATAATTCCACCAAAGAGGGCGTTGGGAGGTGTTTGCGGTAAGAGATACATATATACGATTCCAGTCACTTAGGGATCTGTTAGAATCACTATTGGTCAACTTCGAAATGCACGGCACGTACCAGCAGCGGCACACCAAAGTAAGACTGGCAAAATCATGGCAAGTTTCGATTTCCACACAATGTAACAACGATAAATCTGTTAATGCACTTAACGGATGACATTCATCTGACGAGAAAAAACCTACAATAACGCTGTCCCCGATTAGTGATTGCGCAATATACAGACAACCCTTGGATAAGAAAGTCCACCGTGACCAGTCAGAAAAGAAAGCTATAGGTCCACCCGGGTAAGTGTCACGGTACAAAACGAAACCCTGCATGATTCTTATAATTCCAACCACGAGGTGCTGCATATCCCAAGCGATGATCGATTACTGTATGAATTCTGATGCTTGCCAGGGGCGATGAAAAATCACGTACCGCTGTGCTTAATAACAGCAATAAGCATGCTGCCGTGAGCATTTTGCGATTCACTCGACGAGCAGGTCGCCGGGATAAGAGCAATTGCCAGATTGTTCCTCCAAACATTAACAACGAGAAACCTAGCTCATGGCAAGTCTGTTGATAGTAAGCTTTTCACATGATCATTATCAAGGAGTCCTACCATATAAGATGGCTTCTAGCAGCACTGACAAGAGCTCTACCTTGTCCACAGGGATGTCACTGGTGTTCATTTCTTTACGATGGCAGAATAGTAAATGTAAGAACGCGAAACACTGGCAGGGAAACCAGGAAGGAAAACAATCGTGGGGAAGGAAAAAATGGCAAAAGTTTCTTACCATACCTATCATGGTTTTATCCCAAACACATTGGCAATGTCACGGTATGAAGAAACCGTGAAGTATTAAAAGCCGAGAATGGCGGGCAGTTAGTTACGCATAGCAGCGCCGCACAGCTAGCGGCACGCAACGTTTGATCACGTTTACTACCTGCAAACGGTCAGCATAATTGGAATGCAGTCGCTGTACGATTTTTTTCGAGAGTCGACAATGACCACTGGCATCCGTGAACGCGTGAACTTGAACTCGAACTCAACAGTAGCCTGAGTGACTGTAAGGTGTTCCGAGGAATACTTGCCAGTGGTTTCTGATTACAGCTGGAGGCAATCCGTGATATATCTGATACGTGATGGGCGTAATGCGCTGGCCACATGATGTGATAACCCAACAATGGCTCCGAGTCAACATGGGCGCGCATCAGGGAGATGCGGTGACGCGATGACTAATTAACTAGATGTGCATCTCACAAACCGACGTACGGTCAGTTTTTCCGATTAATGCTACTTACATCAGGAAAAGCGTCTTCTCTTCAGCACACTAGAACTTGAGTCCCTGATGTAAAGAATGTTGTCTTCACCTACTGATACCAGGGTGTCCCACCACGTAAGCCCCTCTATAATACAGAACTCGTCTGCAATTTCTGCAGTGCAAGGACATACTCGTTCATACTCGTTCCTCACAAGCAACTTGCCATGGATCAAAGTTTCTTGAAAAGGGGCTTCAAAACCTTCAAAGTATTCACGGAGGTTCGCATAATTAATCCCCCAGACTGATGTTTTTGTGGGACAGCTCCGCCAAACTGCAGCAGCGAATCGTTCCAAATCATGTCCCTTGTGTCTTGTTAGCCGCCTGTTGTCGAGAGCAGGGAAGGGGAGAGACTCGGAGATGCGGGTATGGTTGTGGAGCGGCGTGATTTAGGGGTGCTCCTGCATGTTTATAACAACTTGCACCGATCCAGAACTGAGAAGCTGGATCCTTTGTCCAGGTGGGTAATCAGTACTTAGCTCGACTGCCATCCAGGCGCCATCGAAAGCGAGAAACAGTGTGAACAAGCATTACCGGGCAATGCTGGTGTGACTGAAGTTTCACCTCTGAAGGATCTGGCTGGAGGGGAAATCTCGTTGAGTGTGACTTCAGTAAACCAGTTAGTGTCTGCGACTGCTCAGGACTGCTCAGGACCTTCGGTTAACATCGGTTAACACTAACCGTTCCACTGAAGGAGCATCTGCAAAAGATATAGAATGTCTCAGCCTAGGACTGTGATGGCAACATACACTCAACCATGGTAAAACATTCACTGGTGGCACATGGAGACGGTCACTTGGAAATATTACCTCTGGCTGTCTTTTTTGGTGATCCGCGTCTCATTGGATGTTGACAAAGAAAGCAGGCACACCGACCTCATAGAAATACTGTGTCCGATGATGGTCTCTCTTAGCAGCATTCAAGTAATCATCTCGATTAGGGTTTCGTGGCAACAAAGCGATCGATACGTCTATTATCCGGTCCCATCCCTCTCTTTCTGAGCGGTGATCGGCACGCCATTAACAACGACCGAGTGGAAAGATTGCCCGGCAGTTGATTCCGGATTTGTTGCGACAACTGCGCTGGTTTGTCCTGTCCCCGCTCCGCCCCGTGACATTAATGAGTTCAATAAGATCGCTAAGCCACTCATCTGCGCCGACTGAAGGAGTGAAACGTTGATATCCAAACTCAGCATCGTGCCATTGGAAGTCGAACCCTTGAGCACCGCAGCTGGTTGGGGTTGATCTGAGGGTGGAACAGATGCTGCTGGTACGGGAACTATCCCGAGTGCATGCAGGGCTGAGAGGGAGGTAACGGGTAATTGCACTGGTATCGGTGCCGTTGACGGGGTGTAGCTGGGAGTACCGGCCGTCGTCTGGGGCATGGCCAAGGGGGTAGGGTAGAACGCGGAGGCACCTTGCGCGCCGGTAGTATACGGGTGTGAATAAGCGTAGGAGTAGGCGCGGTAGTACTGGGAAGATGGCGGTTGGGCGTAGTATGTCGGTCGGAATGTTGTTACGGTTGGATGCGTAGAGGTGGTAGTCGACGATCGTTTTTCACGTTGCATCGCGTCCAGTTCATTCCTTGCATTCCGTAACTCGGAGCTGACTATAGTCATTTCGGACCTTTCGACCTCCAGAATCGACTGTGCGAGGACGTATGCTTGCCCATCAGGGAAGGGGCGCTGGAATTGTTGTAGAAACACGACGTGTCGGGAAAATGACATTCACTCACTGTTCCCGTCTTGATTTTAGTGCGATAGAGTCGGTCTTCGAGTTTCTTAAGCCGCTTATAGCAGTGCAATGCAAAACGCGTATCTACGTGCGGCGAAGTCGGGATGGGGCATCGAGGACAGCAGCCTGAACTCACCCTCTATTCCCTGTCGGATTTCGTCGTGTCTCACCTTGTCTTTGCCCTTTAACCGCTTACGGTTCAAAAGTGAACTTAAATCCTCATCAGGTTGCTGAAAGATATGATATGGCAAAAGCCTGTTAACGGCATCTGCTACGTCAGAGAACGGCGTATCGACATCCGGACGTAGGACAGCAGCGTGATCAGCTGCAAGACAAGCTGCAAAACTGAGGTGGGTAGATAAGCGGTGTTCAAACGAATGAGCATTCTACGCACCCCGCCGCTGTATGCTGGGTGATTTGAAGCTCCCCGTCTGACCTGTCTTTAGGATAGGGAACTAGATTGGTGGCCGAGCCATCGGGCAATGTGGATTTTGCGGAAGAAGGGCCAGCGAGAGGAGAGGGGCAGGTGGTGGGGGAGACATGGTGAGGATGGTGGAGAGAGGATGGGGAGGGGCTGTTTGGAGAGAGCTGGACGGGTTTGAGGGGAAAGCTCTGAACAGAAAACGAGTTTTGCGAGCTGGACATTTCCTTGACCTCGTTATGTTTGGTATGCTTTGCGTGGTGACAATCCCCGTGACCGCGTGACTCCCCTTTAGGGCCGGTTTTTATTAGCATTACTGCGACGGGCGCACAAGTAGTACAGACTTGAGTTTCTTGAGCCAATCCGCAGCTTGGGTAACCTCCTCTGCATTACTGTTCGCAACCCGCTCCAAATAGTCCCTCGCCAGCGACAGATCTCCACCAGGCGTCACCATCTGGTGGCGAGCAACATAGATGCTGGATTTAGAATAGTCTTGAACAGGACGCTCTGTGAGACGGACGTAAGTCCATGCACACGCGAAACAAACAGTGTCCACCTTCTCCACGACAAATTTCGACCACACGCCGGTGATACGCAACAGCCTCGACCGGCTCATCCAGTTCCTCGTGCAGCTTTGCCAGCTTTAGGTTTATCGTGATTTCCCGGGCGTCGGCACCTAGCAATGCACGCTTAAGGCACTCCACCGCATCTCGCGTTCTGGCACAAAAAACGTTAGCATGTCCTGTACTCCATGCAAGTGTCGATCTTACTGCCCAATTTCTTCGTAGCACGACGCCTGAGCCTGCCACAGGCGTACATCGTATGGCCTGCAGCGGGTGAACTCAGCGGATAAGAGCTTGATGTCACGTGCCACTCACCGGAGAGCAGTGGCTCGCTGATAATAATAGAGGGCATATTGGTGCATGCTCAGCAGCTCGTATGCCTGACCAAGACCATACCATGCTCTGTAATCCTTCCTATTGACGTCTGCAATGTCCAAAATTGGCGTTTTTCTGTTTGTCAGCCCCAACACTTACCAACCGCACGTCGATATGCCTCAATTGCCGCATGCGAGTTCTTCATTTCAACATATTCGTGACCCATGAGTGTCCAGGCTGACAGATACGTCCGATCAAGTTCAGTTGCGCGCCTAAAATACTTGACCGCTTTCTCATGCTCAGCACGAAGTGAATAATGATTCCCTACGAGTCTCGTCATCTGCGTCTTGAAAGACGACAATGTCACCTACCAACTAGGCAACATACTTCTGGTCGATCTTTATCAAGTTCAAGGAATTCATGAGCCAGGCGAGAGAGCTTCAAACGGTTTTCAGTCACATAAAGAATGTTAGAATACACATCGATATCGTCCACTCGGTATGGGGCGATGGCAAGAATTTTTTCGAACTGCTTTTCTGCTTGTCCAAAGTCTATAATTGTGCATGAGCCAAGTATTAGATAAACAAATAGACATTGTCTGCTGACCGTGCAAGTGGTATAGCACACAAGCGCGCAGACTCATCACCCATGGATTCCCTCGGAAAAAGTCCTCGCCAAGAAGGCGATCACACATTACCAGCTCGTTCTCCGTGGGACTGTTGAGCTCATTCATCGTTTTAATCTGGAAAAATTGCACGAGGGGATGACTCGCGGGTAGGGGGAGCAACGGGAGCAAAGACGATAACTCCCAAAAAAAATCAGGGATGCCCATAGTTGGTGATACGGGTTGACTAACCTCTTCCCCATCGCCGATGCACCGACCTAGCAAGGTCCATGCGGACCAGTTCCATGGGTACCCGGCGATTGACAAAATAATGCTCTCGATCGCTTCCTCTCTTCTATCGAGACGCGAGAGAAAAAGACCTTTCCTGTCAAGTTACATAGATGAAGCCGATCGCAAGGTGGACAAAAGTGGACTCCGTACAAGAACAACAACCAAGGATCGACAGCGTTTTTGACGACCTCGAGATGATACAATAGGGACCGGTTGAAAGGTATGGGTGGGTGTCCCCGTATGTCTAGGTGCAACAGAGTTAGCAGGCGTTTATAAGGTTTACGAACGTATCTAAACTACAGCTTACTGAAGTGTTTATACCAGTCTCTCTCTGTTTTCTTCTCGCTGATCTTTCTTGCGTTTCAATCGTCGGTCATTCAAGAACTTGCTAGGTGAACCTACCAAAAATTGGCAGTATACATATATAAACTGCGCCTTGACACCTCGACAGTTGCGCAATACATGCACTGCTCTGCTAAAGTCTTTAGACGCGACATATGACTGAGCCGCGAGGATAGTAGCCTCTTCGGTCTGCTCGAGCTCAGTGTCGCGTTCTTTACTTGCGGACGGTTCTAAGGAGGCTCTGTGATCCCCAGATGGGCCATCAACAGCTGGAGTTGGTGAGGCGGCAAACGCAAACGAGGGGGGAGGCGAGCGCGGGCGGATGGGCGTTGAGGTTGAAAATCCGGGTCTTGTTTCATCAGCAAGGGCGTCCCGTTTGTACTGTGGTATCGAGAGATAAAGTTCGGCAGACCTAATGCGTTTGGATGTGTTTTTAATGTTAGGTTCGTATGATGGGATGCGGGATGTACCATTTACCAGCGACGGCAAGGCCTCTTTCTGAGCAGTCTTTGATCGAGTTCCGTAGTTCACGTACCAGTTGCAGATCCATGTCGCGGACAACGATCAATTCACAGTGAAACGACGCGTCTGCAGAAGCATGTTCCCACCGTGACCACGCTACTGCCAGTGCTTGCTTTAAACGTTGCCAGTGCTTCAAGGCCTCACGGCCCGTGGTTTGTCTCAGTCATTGTCGACGTCCATCTGACTTTACGAGACTGGCATGTTCTTCCAGATTGTCGCGGCCCTCGCTCTCTTATTGCTAGCCAGAATATGTGTGGTGTTGTCTAACCCACAACCAAAGCTCAGCAAGAGAAGAGACAATAAAACATGTGCATTGGCTGTTTTTCTTGGTTCAGGTTTTTCAGATAACACACCCAATATTCCACCCAAATTAATAGATGCAACTTTAGGTGGACATACTAGTGAAGCACTGAAGATGATATCAGGCTTGGATTTCTCCCGTTATTCCCCACGGATCTATATTGTTAGCGATGGCGACACGTTGAGCGCGACGAAGGCTATCTCTTTGGAGCGCTCGAAAGCCAGTTCTATCCCCGTCAGCTCTATGCATTTGTCTTATCTGTATCAGCGCCCTCACTTTTTTTCAGAGATCTGGCCAGACGGACCATAGAATCTTGACGATTCCTCGTGCTCGGCGCGTTCACCAATCTATATGGACTACTCTTCCTACAGTCGTGCATTCCTTCTCGGCCTGCGTATATCTAGTGACCATAACGCCATTGCTCAAGAGAGGCTCCTTTGGAACACCCTTTGCGGATCTGTTGGTATTGAATGGTCCTGGAACGTGCGTCACACTCTGTGCTGCCGTCATGGTGAATAAAGTGAGCCTTCATCTACATTCTCACCGCCAGTCATGACAACAATTCTCAGTTGTTGGGCCTGCCTTGTCCGAAAATGATATACGTAGAATCGTATGCGCGTGTGCGCTCACTCTCACTGTCTGGGAAGATTCTGCGCCATCTGGTTGACCGGTATATTTGCCCACTATAGCCCCTTGGGATTCTATTAATTTTCTCGCAGCTTTCTTGTTCAATGGCCAACCCTGTTGCCAGGGAGTGGTCGTGAAGAGTGTTATGGATGCCTAGTTTAATCCGAATAGCTCGTACCTTCTCAGCAATAGTTGTTGAGATGTACAGCTGCACACGGAGATGTAGTCCACTAGACGTGGTTTATGTTATTTTGTACGTACAGCAGGTAGCGATCGCGCAGAGGTAAAAAGTACGATACACGCATGTCTGACATCACCGACCTTCACTTGCGAGTCCAGCGGTCTTCCCCACTATTCCCTCCTCTTCTCTGGGGGCTTGCACTTCGGCCTCTGCCACCCTCTCTTTTGCTAGGCTCCCATCCACCACCACCGCCCATATGCTTTGTAGGATGCAGCCGCCTCTCGAGTCTTTGACCTGCGCGCAAGGAGGATACGAGGTCCTTGGAAGCGAGGCGTAAGTGCATGAAATTGCAAAAGCCTCCTCGGTTGCATTCTCCGTTTTCATTTTGTCGACAGCAAGCTTCCCTGAAATCTGTGACAGGAGAGAGCTCTGCGTACAATGGACGGCCTTGTTAGGGTCAGAAAGACGTCAGAAAGCGAGTGACAGTGGGAATGTACATACCTGCATACCACCGGTCGTTCAAGTTATCGACGGCAGCTTGTGCCTCTGTTTCCCATTCATATCGCGCATATACATTCCCAATTAGGTGGTCCCCGACATTATCGCAAACCTGGATGGAATGAGTCTGATTAACAAAAAGGATTGGAAGGACTCACATGTAACTCGAGCAGGTGTCCAAACTTGGCCAGCTCACAATACAGATCCTCGTACACTGCATCAAAGCCCTCTTGTAACTCCTGTTCAGACAATTTGCAGATGGGATCATGAGCGGGGTTGTGATAGACATTAGGCAGCAAAATTGTTTGTGAGAAGGGGGGTCTTATGTGCTTCCGGGAACACCTGTCGCCGTGTCTGCAAGCACCAATCTGGCGAATGTGAAGAATGAGAGAGAAAGAACGGTGTTGAGGCCAACCTTGTAGTAGAATGAGCAATTTACACGGTCCTGCTCTGTTCCGAATATATTTGCCTAGAGAAGGATCAGACAAATCGTTGAACAGTCGTGGGCGGACGCGCACCAGATGAGAAGCCATTTCGAGGTGGTCGGTGTATTGGGTTGGGTCGCGTGAGAATTTTACTAAACCCGCGGGCTCGGAGTTTGAACGAGCCGTGCTGACTAATATCTCACTGAGAAATTCCTGCCACGAGCATCACTAACTTGAACTGTTTGAAAAGTCGGGCGCCGGGGCTTGCAACTGGCGGGTCAAGCGTGACAAGGCGGCGACAGGTTGATCGCGATAGCGGACGAAGAGAAGCTACGGTACAGGGGAACTATCTGCGTTATGTAAGCTGTAGCGTACCGTAGGGCGAGGACACGAGCGATTCCGACATGAACTTCAAGCTTCAAGTTGCTGCATTTGAAACATACTGAGTGAGTCTTCTCATTGTGTTGTCGTTCATTCGGATGGTCCATTCTATCCCGATTGATCGGATGACACGCAACTAAAATAAACTAACCTGCAGGTCATTTCACTGGCGAATACACTGGCAGACCCGGCGACCGGTCAGATGGGTGAAAAATTACGCTCTTGCCTCCGCCTCGGTTTGCGGATCCGAATTCCGCGGACACTCGGTACTTGCCTAGTTTTCTGCAACCTGCGGGGAAACAGTTCTAGATCAGATGAATCGGCCCCCTTGCCAACAATCCTATTCTCATCCACTCCCAGATCAACACTGCTTGCCTTCCTGGGTGACAGCATCAAACTTTAGTGAATTAACCTTGCCAAATCTATAACTTGTTTTTCAGCATCATCCGAAATTGGTTGGGTTGGGCAACCACTTCTCGCGCGATCGCTATGCACCCACCATCGCGGGAAACACCAACATGCAAACATCTACCGTTTTCGCAGGTTTGATCATGATCGTACATCATTGCCTCGTAAGTCATAGGCACAAGAGCATCATCTTGATCTAATATAAACAAGTCAAAGTCTCCGCTTCGTGTTTAACATACGCAGCACACGAAGACTGAAAAAATAGTAGTACGACGGTTGTGCTATAGTTTACCTGCGTGATGGTTCCCAGGTCATAAATGACTCGTCGCACGAAGCCGATGGCTCTGGGGCGCACGCTATGACATTCCATGATCGAAGTCCACGAAAAGATGGCGGAGAAATGCTCGGCGCACGGAGGAGGGGTGGGATACAACAATTATTTGGAACAAATGTTGGGGGGGGTCCGCTTGGTGCCGTGTTGGCTCGAGAGCGTAAATGCACCGATCCGAAGTCGTCAAGTGAAGTCGTTATATTTCCAAGAACGGTTCTGCCACATCGTTAAATAAGTAGATGAAAAGAAAGCCGGAATGGTTTACATTGCGAAAGCGTCCAGGTCCACTATTTTCTGGTTAAGTGGACAACCGTGGCTGAAGCGATGGTTTGCAGAATGGCCGAGAATATCTGCAGCCTTGCGGAGACGAAGTGATAATTCGAGTAGGACATTGTAGCTCGCCGCTTCGTTGAGGCAGCCGCAATGTCCGTCCGGATAAAGCTGCTCGAGATTATACTTGATCGAACCAGGATCAACTTGAGTGCGGGTATTGGCCCAGAGCAAGTGGCCAACGCGTCCCGTACCCCCATCGCACGCCAGTAAATCCGGGTATGGCATAAAGAGCGATGCAAGATCAATGTCATTGTTGAGTAGTTGGTCGCCTGCGACAGCAACCTGGATTTGGTGATGTTCCTCTGTCGGAGTCACGATCCCCGTCGACGGCGCGCTCAGAGGTGAATGGATGTCGAAATAGGGTGAATACGATAACGTGGAGAGTGGCGAAAAGGAAGATGAAAGATAATCTGGCTGAACAGCATGCTTATCAAGAACGTCTTTATTTAAGTCGGCATTTGAATTCTTCGCGGAGGACTGAGAAATATCTGATTGAGGCTGAGACTCTGCGATAGAATCTTCTGAAGCAGAACGAGACCGAGCGTGCGCATGGTACTTCTCGAACTCTTCTCCTGGACTAGATCCAGATCTTGCCCATCGAGGATGGGGCTTATTTTTCAACTGAGGTCAGAAAAATGAGATGTATCTTTCGATTTTTTTGGTCGGGAACCCACCTCGCGAATGACACCCTCTAACTCGGCGACCCTCTTGCGGAGTCGCAAGCTCTCATCCTGAACATCGCTTCGTTGGCTAGGGTCATCCACTTCATAGACACATAGTCCAGTCTGAAAACGTTGAGTTCCAAAGAGCCGTTGTGGCATTATTCAGAACGGCATACCAGGCCTAGCTGCGTGCAGCGGCCGCAGGGACGCTTCCGATCGCACTGAAAAGGTCATATACCATTGTAGACGCTGTTGAACAAAGTGACGTACCATTCGTTTGGAAGTATGGCAGTTGAGACATGATTGTGTGGTACGGTTGCGACGACGTTTGCGATGATCACCTTCTGGGACAGGGTTGGAAGACGTAGCATCAGAGGATGAATGCTTCTTGCGAGTCGCCTTGAGTTCTGAAGACATAGGAGATACAGTCAAAGGGGACTGCAATTGACATGAGTACGTGGAGGTGGGTAGATATTTGTAGGGCTAGTACCAACGATTGTCTTGGCGTTCTGAAGAGAACGAATAGAAGGAAGCACACCTATCAAAATAATCGCCGATTTAGACACGGGGCGAGGAAGTGAAAAATTTGACTGGTGATGGAAAATAGACGAGGGGAGAGATAAATTACCGGAATAATATTATCAAAACCAAAAATTAGAACACGAACCGTGCAGACGTGGGAGGTGGATCCCTACAATCATTCAGAGGTCTGGCAAAATGTCAGATACGCTTATTTTGTGAGCTGTGAAAGGCCATGACGCAGCCGCAGACTCGCGTTGGACTCCATCTACTTCCCTTGACGACTCCGTGGGCTAGCCGTACTGAACGTTGAGCTTGGTACTTCTCAGTCGAGCCCATCCCTGGTGGCCACGTACTGCTAGCAGCACGTGAACGTTTTCTGCTAATGGTACTATGGGCTGTGTCGGAACGGACTGCCAGCGTGGCCCGTAGCACGATGAGAGCGCCGTCCTAAGTTGGCCACAAGCAACTAATGCTTGATTCGGTTAGTTGCCAGAAATTGCAATGCGAAGATTGAGCAAACCAGTGCGACCAGTGCGATCCGAACAAGATAACGAAGGATGAGCTTACGAATATTGGGTACAAGGTTTTTCCGGGCCGATAGCCCGTACCACGATAGGAGTCCGCCTGAATGCCCAGCGCTCAGCGGTGTTTGGCGTCGTCGAGGTTTCTCCTTGGCATTCGGTATATCGCACGCACATCGCATGTCGGCCAAGCCAAGGTACCTCCGATGTGACTTTGAACTTGTTCTCATCAGTCGTTCCACTTGGTTACTCACCCCGTTATCTCCCGGCCACCGTCGGGTGTCGTAAAAGTAGTCAAGGATCGCGCCTTTCCTTTCCATGGAAAGGAGTAGCCTATCGGGGATCGTGGCCCCATGAGAACAAATGTCCATTCATCTCATAGATTAAATCGTTATAATACACTCCAATCCGTCGGAGGCAATCTCACAATATCGACAAGTTGACCGTGAGTGATCCAATTCTCAAAAAGGTTGTTTTCCTAGAGGTTTTAAATAACACCACTCGATATAGAAATCACAAGTTCCATCCATTGGCCTGAGGGTTTGGACTTGCCCATCCTTGCTGAGCTCCCCATCCACTTGTGTTTGTGTTCGGACTCGTGCTTCCCCCCCAGGCATTCTGGGCACTGGTAGGGCTCGTCCCCCATCCTGATGTCCCCGACGGTGTACCACCCCATCCACCAGTATTTCCACTGCTATTTTGTGCCGGGCTCGTCCCACCTCCCCAACCTCCACCGCTCCAACCACCACCACCCGCTGGACTAGCATACCCAGCACCAGAGGTGGCTTGATTTCCCCATGTCCCGGGCTGGCTCCATCCACCACCAGCCCCATTCACCGTCGACTCCATTTCCCCTGACACATCCATGTCTGATGGAGCTTTGAGACCAAGGATCAAATTTGCCAGTTTTGTCTGCAGCTCTGCGAGACCCTAGAGTTTCACAATAAATTTGATGAACCTTCCAAGTTCTCTCACGTCACACACCTTCATGATGACTTCTTGGGGGCCCAAGCTTCCGTCCGTTTCAACTTCCAGATAAAATTTCCGCGGTTTTGCATTAAAGTCAAACGCTTCATCATCTCTTGGTGGTTCTTCCTCCTTTGCATTTTCGCCTACAGGCCACTCCACACGCTGATCCGCCTCATACCAGTATGTTGTGTGTCTCAGTTTGTTGTAAGGATCGTATTCGAAGGCAACTGCAGAACACGGTGACCATTTTGCGTGTTCTTTTGCTATCCCCTACAATCACAATGTGTAAGACGCTCACACAGCACTGAGCACACGCACTTTCTTTGCCACACACCGCAAACGTAATTCTTGTCCCTTGCGTATCTTGCAAATTAAAACTGGAGGGGCCGATGGGTCATCTAGTAACAGATGATAATGAGGAGGCCCATTGACAAGATTTGAACGACGAACTCTTCCCCACAGGGTGACCAAACACCTCTCCTCGCTTCGTCAGCTCTTCACCCTCCGTTATCATCTCTGACGGACCAGCACGCGATGTGAATTCAACTACGTCAAGATGATTACTCGTGACTTCCATGGTCCGGTTGTCGTTGCACACAACTTCTAGCCTCAGTTCGATCGCACAGTATTTGCATCCCTCCAGACAGGTACAGTCCTGAGTACCACAAGAATCCGTCACGATCCTCTCGATTCATGGGATATGAGACGTACTCTAGTGTAGCGCATGCCCTCGTCGCAATTTGCGCTATTCAGTGGAATCATGCCAAGGCGGTGGGCAATAAACTCGTCTGGTAGTACAGTAGTATTGGAATGAATCTCCACTATGTCGATGGCTGCAAGACTTAGTGTTACACACAGATTCTATGACAAACACGAACCAACTGTCGGTATGTCCGCCATCATCACTCTTCGGATCGAGTTTGCAAATCTAGCAAAATGGCTGGGTGAACGGGAATGTTCAGGATGATGTGGGTCTTGCACATACGCCAGGTCGACATTTTCCAGCACAAAGTTCACTCGGTCCTTCTTCAAATCGCGTATCCGTACGACAGGTTCCGTGTCTTCGAGAGATTGCATAGTAGCTGGTCGTACCAAAACAGTGACAACGTAGGGCAACTAAACTAGGAAGGGAGACCCCAAACACCCCTCACTCACAACTTCGCCACTACAATCTCATGCTCTTCACGAATGCGGACGACCGCTTTACCCCATGTCTCTCGTCTCTCCAGCGCGCACAAGCCGTCCATTGCATTGACAAATGGGTACACTGTGGAGTACGTGACCGGCTTAATTTTACCCGACGAGAACAGGCTAAGAATTGGCCAGTCAGTGGGTGCCACGGATACGCGACACTACTACTGGGGTAAATCTCAAACCTTAGTAATTCTTTCCACACCACGGGAATTCTGGAAGGCTCTTTATCTGAAAGGTAATCAATTCAACAGTCAATTCCGTGGATCCGGGTCACAGCAGTGCAACACACATGCATACAACCCCCAATGCACTCCCACAATACCGATGTTCTTAAGCAGCACCAAGTTCAGGGGCAGCTAGCGGTCATAGTGAGCACGAGTAAACATGGACACAATATAGTCCTGCCTTTTCTATACGTCCTGCGGCAAACCCGATAACCAATGCCCTGCCCTTAAACGCTATGCACTTTAACGAGTCTGAAGACGCTATCAAACTTTCGTCACAAAAGAGAACCCGGCTACGCTCACCTTGTATCTGGCCCACGGGATCGTACACGACGTCGACGCCGTCGCCTTTGGTAATCTCCAGCACGTGCTTCTGCCAGTCGGGGGTCGTGTAGTCAACAACATAATCCGCGCCTCCATACCGCTTGCATATGTCAAGTTTGGATGGTGTGCCAGCGGCAGCAATAACTCGAGCACCCAGGACTATGCCTTGTAAGCGAGTGAAAGGGTTTGCGTCATAAACAGCACCTTTAGCCAGTTGCACAGCAGCAATCCCAACCCCCCCAGCTGCGGCATTTACAAGAATGGTCTCACCTAGAATATAATTCTGAATGAACTATGGCTTGCACAAAGTCACACATGTTGCCTAACCTGGCTTTAACTCTGCTCGGCCGACAAGGGCCTCGTAACTTGTCGGCCAAGTAATAAAAAGGCCTACGTCATCGTCCTACGGATTCATTGGCGCTTGAGAATGACGTGACACACCTGCGCCTTGATCGAAAGAGAGGTTGTGCGGGAGCGGGAGGATTTCTTTCCACTTGACAGCTATTCGGTCCGCAAGTGCGCCTTGCGCACTGCCAAATACTCTATCTCCGGGTTTGAATGGACAATTCTCTGGGATCTGGGAGCTGCTCCCGATCCTCCCGGCGAATTCCGCGCCAAGTGTGAACGGAAAGGTTGGTTTCACTTGATATTTACCCTGGGCTTGTAAGATCTATCGAGGGTGCGGTAAGTCCAGTGGGTATATCATAGTGTGCAAGGTGTCCTACGTCGAAAAAGTTGAGACCGGCAGAATGCACGTCTACGAGGACGTCCTCTGGTCCAGTTACAGGCTCGGGTGCATCGTGCACGAGGGCAAGCTTTGAGGGATGCTGCCATTCCTTGACTACATAGGCTCTCATGGCGAAAGTTGAAAGCAGGGATATTCCGCACGTTCGACGTATTGCGATCCTGCAGAGCGGCCCCACACTGTGGGTGCACCCGCTTTAGGTACCCGACCGGGATCAAGTTAATTTACCACCATGCCGAGCTGAGCCTTGCGCGAATTTCGCCATTTTAAACTCCGCTTGCGCTGATCTGATAAAGTTCAAGTTCAGTCATGTTGCAGCGTTATGCGTAATGTAAATACAGATGTGATGCTTCTAGTACATGACTTGTGAAAAATGCTCATGCGAATCCGAAACCCTCTCCCCCTTCGTTGATCGCTAGTAATAGCTGTTGTCGCAGCATCTCGTAGGAAGAATATTGCGGCAAATCAATCTGATTGAAACCTATAATCATAAGCATCAACAGGGACCACCCGGCTATGTAAAAATGACTCACAAGTGTGGGCTTGGGGAAGGCGATCCGGTTCGCCATAGGCACGGTGAATCGAGAATCGTTGGACGCCTTGTACGCCTTGAAGGTCGACAAAACCATTGAGGGGCACACGCGAAGTGCCAGTAGCGAAGCTCAACACCTTGGCCCTTTCCTCACGATTGAACGACTTGAGAGCCCTCCACCACCAAACGATCACGGGATCCGAGCCCGTATATCCGTTGTATTCCGTTGCGGCCCTCCACTCATCAACATCAATATCAGGCGTCCCTGAAATGAGTAGCTCAAGTTCCTGTTCATTGAACTGTACGAATAATGAGGGATCTCTCGCGCGTGAGAACCACGGCAACTCACGATAGTGATGAGATCCTTCGGAATGATTTCGTGGAATCCAGCGACAAGATTCTCGATCTGCTCGCTAATAGAGGAGTATAGGCGAAAATTGGCCGAAAGCTGAACAAACTCCCGCCTATTTTCTTGCGTAACAGGGATGGATTCACCTCCTGGTTTCAGTGGGAAAATGCGATTTCTTCCAAACTGCGAAGGTTCAAAGAAAGTCAGTGAGAAACCGAGATCAAGAGCAAGCAACGAACCTCGTCGGCTTCCACACTGAACGTCAGCTCCAACAGCGTGGGGTCATTTTCCAGAATCCAGCAAAGCGAGTTGTAGTACTCTGGATCAACCCACTCAACATCTCGATAGTCGACTTGTTTTACAAGGAATTGTCGATACAAACTCTTTGCAAAGTATGCATCTAGGAGCCGCCCATCGTAGATGGCTTTTCCGATGACCCGACCAACGAACTTGAAGAACGATAAATGCTCCGGATTGACCCAAGAATTTTTGTTCGGTTGGTATGTCAACCTGTCGGCAGCACATGGTTGGAAAAGTGCGTTGTTCGGATCAAACATTTGACGTGCGAGAATCTGGAACCATTCTCTCGTGACACCACCAGCGTCCACGCCCTCTTCGTCATAGAATCGGACACTGAGCTTCCCGTACTTGATTTGGTCGCCAGTCTTGCGTTGGAGGTATTGGAAGCTGTCCTCGAATACACGCGCGCGACGAACATTGAGCTGTAGTGTGCTGTAGTGTTCGCGGGATGCAGGGCGCCGGTGAAGCTGCTGTGTGAAATAATTCCGCTTGTTGTCAAAGTCCAAGACGCGTGGATTGTGGACCAAAAGTGAAAATGATCCACTCATCAGCGAGGGGTTGTTGCGTACCATCACATTGAGGATCTTCCGGTGTGCATCGGTAAACGTGAGGAAAAGATCTTCCATCGACTCCCTGGCAGTCGTGGGCGACCTGGGTGATGCAGACGCCCTCATTGCCCTCGCCGTATTCCCAGTGGTTGACTTGGGACCCACGTACTTACATACTACCATCAGGGCTTCAATCAAGGGTAGCAAGACGGTGGCCACGTGGTCCATATCGGGATGGGCCTCTATGGTAGCGAGACAGTCCCCGAGTCGCCGCCACAGTGGTGTGAAGCGGAATGATTCATAGATATTCTGCACCTTTTCGGCATCCTGACTCTTGCGAGCTTCATCCGTCATTGGCCCTGCGGAGCGAGGGGTATACATGTAATCTAGCGTCTTCAGGATACGCAAAAGCTTTGTTTGGTCGGACGAGGGGGAAGAGAATTTGGACGCCACAGACGAAGCAAGAATATCCTGGGTAGGATTTTGTAATGATGCCCAGAGGTGATTCAGGTCTGTCAGAACATTCTGCCCACAGTCTTGTGCCTTAGACTTCAGCTCTTGCGCAATCACGTCACGAGCGTCAGGAATGTGCGAGAGATTTTGAATGAGGGTTAATGATTGCTGGAACGTGCGCGCAGAACACTCGCCAATTGTCAGGATGTTGACGATGAGGCGTAGCACTGAGTGCGGTATCTGGGGTGGGCTAGCCAACAATATTCGCTCGTCGGATTGTTCGCCGACAGGATTTTCGTTCTTATTTTGATCTGCTTCTGATCCCGCCGCGGCGCTGGGTTCTTGGGATCGAGGAGCATCAGCGGCAGCAGGTAACGATGGCTGCGCGGACGATAGATTAGAAGCCGGCTCATTCGAGATCGCTGGTGCTACGTCCGGAATAGACTCCTTCTCCGACTTCAGACTAGTCAACGGCTTGGTAACAGTAGAGAGTAACGAGACGACAGAATCCATGATAGATGGCGTTTTGAGTAACGATTGCCGGTCGAGCAGACCAAGAAGAAGAACGATTGGGTAATGAGTCTGAGGTGCCTGTTTTTCCTTTCCTTTGCCTTTCTTGGTATTCACCTTCTTGAGCCCCGCTGGTAGCTCGTGTTCGGTCAAAAAGAAGAGAGACGATAGCTCGTTTGCGCTGACTATGTATGCTAATGCTTCGAGGCAGCGCTGGGCGATCAAGTCCGGGACAGATTCGTTCTGTAGATTGGTGAGAGTCGCAGAGTTGTTCTGGTCGGGTGCCCTTTGTTTACCGTGAGCTTTGGGAGTTTGTTGGCTGGGTGTCTTGGGAGTGCGGGTAGACATTTGAGCAAAACTCTTATCGACTGCAGTGAGGTCACCTGGTCCACTTTGCAGTATGCTAAGAAGAAGATTGAAAAGTTCCATCCTAGTTTTTCCATTCTCGCAAATGTTGACCAGTACTTTAAAAAGGAGATTCTTCTTTAAGACTTGTGGGAAGAAAAGGAGGCGAACAAGAGTGGCCACCCCAGTTTTATCGAGAAGTTGGATAGCGTCCCTTGGTACGAGAGCTTTGCGAGGAGGGGCAAGCCGTGAAGTTCCCCTATGGCCCCCACGGGTAGCGAACGTAAATCTGCGTGGGTTCTGAGCCTCTTCACGGTATACGCCTGCTTCAGCGACCATATAAGACGGAAGTGTTTGAAGGAGGCCTTCATCTGAGTCCAACAAAACGACTTGTCGAAGGTGTGGATCAAGACTGGCTATGAAACTAGCAGGATCGATGTCAGCCGCAGCTGCAGGTGTGGCGTTATCATTTCCTGTCGCTGGCTGGGCCTGTCTTGTTTGTTCCATTCTTTCTTGCTGGATAAGTTCCGCGCGAATTTCAGGAGGTAGAGCATCTAGAAATTCCGGGCTGATTTGAGAGTCTGCAGGTCGCTCTATTCTTGCAGCGCGCTGGTCGCGGACGTGCTGATTGATGACTTCCTCTCGTATATCGTCCGGTAACGCCTCTAAAAATGTTGGGTCTATGCCCATGTCCGTGATGTCGACCTCGCTGCCATGAATCATGACAGTCAACCTCTCTTGCACCTGGGATGGCCCGGTTACGTCTGCCTGCGAAGTAGTAGCTACTGGTTCTACATCGCGCATTTCAACGTCGTTGGTGGTGGAGTCTGTTACGGGTGATTGTTCTTGAGCTGGAGCCGTAGGAGCCTCCACGGAAGTTGTGACCGTTGTGGCCGTATCATCCTTCGCCTGCGTGTCCGTGGTTTCGGTGGATTCAGCTTCCTCAGCCGCTGATTTCTCAGCTTCTTCCGCCGCCTTTGCTAGGGCTTGTCGCTTTTGTTCTTCCTCCTTCGCCTTTGCTGTAATGGCGGCAGGCAGCAACGCAAGTGCGATATGATTGCCTAGCCGACTGGCTCGTTCGGACACATGTTTGCTGTTAACAATTTTCGCTTCCTCCGTCCACCTTTGCACCGTGAAGAGGGGGTCAAGGCCACGGGCGTCAGGATGATTTTCACTTTGTCGAGGGATGCGTTCCACCCTGGAACCAGAGGGTATACCTGCAAGCCTCTGCAAGTGGATCATGCCTTGTTCTATGCCAGCTAGCGCGGCTGGAGCCACATCAACACGGATTGTCTCGCGCGTACCACCTGCACGATTTACGATATGCTGGAAAACTTGAACAGCATCTCCTCCTATAATATCTTCAATTGACTGAATGAGTTCAGTTTGGACATTGCTCCCGTTTCCTCGTTGTTGACGTCTGGAGCCACGAGAGAGAGCTGCTGATGTACGGTTGCTACTGATCGATGCATCCAAAAGAAGAGGATGGACTGTTGCCTCGCTTGGTGCAGCCGGTATGTTTCTAGTTCGGCCGAAAACCTGCACATCGTCTGTGCCTACGCAAAATTACATAAATCACTCTTCCAAGCTTCACGCAATAGATGGTCACTTACCACCTCTTCGACGAGATATGAATGGATTTACTTCCCTTCCTTGGACCTCCATTCCGTCAACGTCGAAGGGTTCCGCATAAGTGAAAACGTCGTCGTTGGCACTACCCATGGGGGCAACATCCCGGACATCAACAACACCCACATCGCCTCGAAACCTAGCCAAGTGTCAGCTCCACGTCATGCAACTCACAAGTAATGTACATACTCCTCCTCGTCAGACATGTCTGGCTCATCGTCTTGCTCAGCATGGATCACATTGACATGCTCTGTATCAAGGGTCAGGATCAAGCAGAAGATAATCGGAGAATCGGGCTGACCTCCCCCTTCATCTTCGTCGCCTTCGTCGTCGTTCTCTTCTTCTGCATCTCCTTCGCCACCCACATCCTTCGTATTATCCAGAAGTCAAATCGGTGGCCAGCAGATGATATAAGAATAGACAAACCTGCCATATCATGTCGTCAATGGCATCATCGGGGCCAGTGACCGCAGCAACGTCGCCTTCTACATCTTCGTCATTCTCAATCAAATCCGCCTCCTCGTAGTCTTCGTCTTCTCGCCATCCACCATCATGAGATTCTTCATCGTCTTCATCGTCTTCTTCCGCACCAACATCCTCAGAGTTAGAAGTCGCTTCACTGTCGGTATCGTCGCCGTACTCCATGTCAACATCCTCTTCCTCATCTTCGTCTCCCTCATCCATCCCATCGTCCTGCGAATAATTGACATCTTCCATCTCCTGTTTTGAAATCATGAGTCTCTGTGACGACCAGCAGTACACGATACCTACTCCTCCAAACCTGTAATAGGAGGCGCCAGTAAGAAAATGTAAACGAGTTCAACGGAAAAACCCACATTCCAAGCGCTGAATGACGGTACAAATCAGGAGTCTCTTCGCGCTCAGCGTCTTCATTGATATCCTCTTCTTCCTCTCCAGATATCGAATCAGCGCTCTGGACCTTCCCTTCTGCACCATCCTTTGACTTCTCTGACGGCCGACTCATCTTGATTGCAATACGAGTCCTACAAACGTCATCAGTGTGATTCCAATGGTGGAAATATGTAAACTTACAAGTTCTCTAATGGTCGAAGGACAGATGCGACCAGATTGCGAATGTTCGGGAAGTTTAGGTCAACCTCGCCGAGAGCGGTGGTCAACGTTGCGACAAAATTCTTCTCCAACATGACCTTCGCAATGTGTGTCGTGCTCTCCTCCAGCGGCTTTCTGGAACCATTAGTGTTGGAACGCACAGTCAACAAGCGATTGCACAAGTCTGCCATTGCAAGGAAGCGACCATATTTGCCATCCAAACTTTCGGATCCAGAACTTTCTTTGATAGCCCTGCTGATGGCGTCCAAAGTAAACTTACGAATTGAAACCAGGTCCGCGGGAACCTCCTTCGCTTCCGCACCCGGAGAACAGTCAACACAAAGGGCGACAAGGACCGACATAGCCCAAGTGCACAAGTGCAATCTAGGTTTGGCACCAGGCTGGGCAGCAATCGTACCATACGTGACGAGTTCAGAGAGGAAAAATTGAAGAACTGCCGTCCTGTACTTCCCATCTTTCAATGGTGTTTGTTGGCGTTGCTTCTTGGGATTATAAGACAAAAAGGCGAGCTTGCATCCGTCATACGAAAATAAGAGTTCAGAAAGGCATTGCATGAGGAAGCAACAGTGAGCATAACGTTCTTGCTCGCTTAGGGCGTCAGGGTACGGCTGGGTACTTGTCTGCCCGGCGGGCTCTATAGAGGAGGGCTGCTCTTTTTTTGGCTGAGGTGCCATATCCACAGAGCCGTCAAGAGGTTTGTAGGTCTTCATCAACTCGGCAATGAGAAAGTGAACCACGGACTCCAATGCTTCATTTGATGGTGCGTGAGGAACATCTGTCGGCGAATCGACCAGCATGTCCATTTGCTTTAAATTTTCTTGGTTAGATGGATCCTCTGCAACGTCTGGCTTAAGACTGATATGTTGAATAGCAGAGTATGGTTGCTGCAGCTGGCAGACCGACTGAATGACCTCGATGAAAGATTCGGGGTTCCGCAAAGCAACTGCACTACAGTTGCGAACAAAGCTGGAGACATCGACGATTCGTGTGCGAGGTTGAGAAAGAAAACGTTTGATTTCCTGGCGCATTGTGCCTTGTAATGCGCGTAAGTCCTCCGCGGCGTGCCGGAGAATGATGACGATATAGGAATAACTGCCCGCTCCACCGTGGACTTTCAGGTGTTTGAAGATAAGAGAGATCCCATCTCGTTTAACAAACTTCGACGCAGCATTGTGGTCGCGCGAAAGAACCACAAGAAGACGCAAAGTCGCCAAGAACTCGTCACGAGGTAAGCTTGGCAGCGCGAGTAAGCGGATGCAAAAATCAAAAACAATCGACCGTGCATCGGGGTACGGAGGCCCAAGCTTAAGGTCTTGTGGAACGATAGGGTCCCCCTCCTTCGGAAGAACAATAGCGACAGGCTGATCACCAATGTTAAGCAAAGCCTCCGTAACAAGAAGATGGGACGCGAGCCATTTAGGCGTATTGTGATCCGGTTCCATCATAGATGAATTTGAAAGAAGCAACGCAAGAAGGCAATCCATGAGATTGCGGCCAACGCTTGGTTCCAGTGTGGGGCATTCGGATAACACGAGCGCCAGTAGTCTGCACCTTGTCGCGAGTGGTTCTTCTTGAACGTCCAACGCGCCAGGTGAGTACTCTTTAATGTCGTCGATCAAGGAACGAATGGACAAGTCCTGTAAATCTGGAGAAGGGCGCAAGAAAGCCTTGTGAACCTCGAATATTAATGATGGGTGCTCGTCAACCAGCAACAGCGCTTGTCGGGTCAAGCCTGCCTTCAGCGGTTCACGAATAACATTCAGCTCCTGACGCAGCTCCTCCAAACTCGTCCCCTGTTCTGAGGAAACAGGCGCGGGCGGGGCTTCGGGTGGAGCGGATGATGCGACTTCTTCGGATTCCATTTCCTCGTCACGAGTAGTAGACTCGTCCGCTTCTTCGCTAGTAGGTTCAGCGGATTGCTCACGATCTCCCTCAACATCATTTTGTCGCGTGTCAGGCTCAGGTTCTGGATCTGGAGGAAGAGGGAAAGGGTGAGAGAGAAGTAGGTCGGTTGCCGCAGTGACGTTGTTGTGAGTGCGTGTCAATGCGCGCTCGGCAGCGGAGCGAGGGAAGCCCATCTCAGTTAACTGACGGATACGGTTCTCGTCGGGTCCGGTGTTACGCATATGCAAGCCGGCGGCGATCCCAATGGCGGAACCCGCACCAGGGATACTTTCCCCCAGGGGTTCACCCTTGAGTTCTTCGTTTTCTGCAGCGGTAATTTCAAGGACAGCTTGAACCACAGACTTGACCAGAGTTAACGGCGCAGAACGGAGCCATGACGATTCCCATATTCTCCGGAGAACCGGGACACTTGCAAGGCGGAGACGAACGAGAAAATGATGAGGTTCAAAATAGTCGGCATCTGTGTCCTTTTTGTCGCGAGTCATGACCAAAATGGTTTGACCAGACTCGAAGAGAGCTTTGGAGGAAATGAGGGGGTAAAGAAGATGGAGAGCAACCTTTAATCCCCCCTGCGCATGCACTAGTTCCTGCACCATCAATTCAGATCTCTCCTCCAGTTTCACGTTCGTCACGCTCTCGATGGAGTCCAAAAAGGTCGAACATATATCGAATATCGTCTCCAGGCCCCCAGCGCGTTGAAACGAAAGAAGCAAGACTGTGTGTAGCGTATTTTGCACCGTACGCTCTAATAGATTCGTTAAATCGAATCTCATCAATAGTCTGTTAAAGTGACGTACCGTCCACCAGTAACACAGTCATTAAGCCGAGCATGACACTATAGTAATCAAGACGATGCAATTTATCGCCTGCAGTTACCAGTCAAAATCATTTTAGACGACCATTACACGCATTTCTTACCGATAATTTCTACCTTGAGGTGGCTAATCATAATGCTTGCGATTACATCAGATGCACTCAATATCTGCTTCTTTTGTACGGAATCAGGGTTCCTTCTGGCGTAAAATAATTTGACAATCGCTGTCGGACACGAGGTGAGAAGATACCAGACGGCTCTCGGATCATGAATACGAACACTGGAAAAATGGTGCGAGTGCACTCGGAAGGCCGTGAGTCAGGTGTTTGAGTGCTTTGGCATTCTTGTCGATGGGAGTTTCCTTCTTCAAAGGCAATACAGACGTTAGGGAGGACCTGGAGTCCGAGGTTTCCGCCGCAACACCATTGGCGACGACCCCAAGGCCCGTTGATTCAGGCAGGGAAATAGAAATGTGACTGGGTGACCTCTCAAGCGGTGATCCATGACCACTGATTCCAAGCTCGATTCCCTTTGAAGCGATGTGGGCCTTAAAAAGGATGTTTTCCCAGATCGAAGCACGATGCAAAGCCCCCATGTCTAGGACCACTTTGGGTGGATCCGACATCAAAGTCTGCAACAGACCCACCGCAGACCGCCCATGAGCATAACCTGTCGTGGAAAAGACATCCGCCATCAAAGTAACTCGGATGTGCAGAGTCACAAGACTTCGGAAGTCTTTATTGACTTTAACCACTTGATCGTCCGCCACCTCCAACATTAAAGCGAACTTTGACTCGGGCAGAACCTCTTTCCAGAACCCCTCCGTTTCCACAAGCGAGGTACCGACAAGTTTCGAAAGGTAAAAGAGTGCCTCGTTCGGGCCGATTTCAGCCATGGTACGGATGACTTGAACGATTGAATCGGATGAAACACTGTTAGCATAATCATAGGGAAGGCAAGGGAGACCAGTGAGCCTTCCAATCCGGTCCAATCCGTCTGCATTGCGAATGAAATCCTTGCAGTGTTGGGGATGCTGGAAAAGCCCTTCGAGGAACTAGTAGAGGAACATTAACAAATTTGCACGGCAGTAGCAAGGCAGTCTCACTCTACATATCACGTCGATGAACATGACTACGTTGTTGTCATGGTCCCTTTGAGTAGCAGTATCTTCGCCAGTCATATCGACATGGGCGTCGGATGTTGACTCTGTGATACCTTCTGACACCTTCTCCTCTGGTTCTATACCTTGCATAGAAATCCCAAATTCCTCAGGAGGTTGAACGGCCAACAAGCCGTACCATTCCTTCTTGTCCTCTGGGATCACGAAAGCGTTTCCCAGATCCTCTATCTTGCCAAAGACATCCTTTACAGCATCAAACACAGGCGTCTTCAAAGAGGGGTGGTGGCGAATGAGCTCATCAATCGATGTGCCAATGAGAACAGCGTTCTCTTTGTCGCGGAGGACTTTGAGATGCCGCTCGGACGTGAATATCGAGAATATTCCGGGAATGATGCTAGGACGAGCCGAAAGCTGTTCTTGACCCGCTTGGTTGAGACACAACGCACCGATAGCATTCGGAATGGCTTGAATAACCTAGATGGAAAATCAGCCAACAAGAAACAAAGCGCAAGTGGAGAAGAACCCACTTCAATTACCGGCTCCACACCGGTTTCGATGGCTTGATAGAAGGCTTCAGGCAGGCCTGCTTCCTGGATAGTGGGCAGAGACGTTGGCTCGTTGTGAACAAACGTTGCCATGATATTCATCGCTTTGAAACACTATGACCTCCAACTCCCAATCAGAAGTAAGTAAGACATACCGAGAGGAAGGACACTCGATCCAAACAAGCCTCTATACTCAATGATTTTCTTAATGGACTGCAGCAACGTCGAGTCGATCAGTCCCCGAAGACCTTCAGAAGTTCCGGTTGACTGCATCATGCGGTGTATCGATCTCAACGTATGTTTCAGAATAGCGGCGCGAGCAACGGGTAGCTCGTCCCACAACCCAAAGATGTCGCAAGAACGGGTCTGGCTGCCGTACATCGTGACGTCGAAGTCAATCTCATGCTAGAATAATCATGACATAAGATTTGTGGGGCTCAAATACGAGAACTGCTCCACACCTGAATCCTTTCGACAAGGACATCAACACCCCTTGCATTGGAGAACAACTGAAATGCATTTGCGTATCCATAAAGAACATTGTCCACCAACTGCATCGCCTTGGAGACCATGTGAAGTCGTTGAACAAGTTTGTTCTCGATTATCTGGACCAGTAAGGGGATCAAACCAGCGCCAACGATCATATTTCCTCCGCCAGCATGCTGTGCGAGGTACGTGACAAACGCCAACAGTGCATCGATGAAGGGGTTTGGAAGCTTGGACTCGGGATTACCGACATCCAGGATGGTCTTGCGAAGAAGGGACATCAAAATGCCATGATTGACACCTGCATTAATTGCCCCTAAAACCTCCTGAATGCGACTCCTGTATCTCGCAATTGAATCAAGGGCAGCGATAGCAGCTGTTTGCACGGAAGTGGAAATACCGCGATCAAGTTGTAAAAGCTCGGCGATATGAGTTGTGAGATCGGGCTCATAAAGGAAAAGAGAGGATGCGGCTTGATTTTCGCCATGAGTGTGACCGTAGATGGCGATAGCCAAGAGTCGGACAACGAGAAGTTTCTCCCGAATGGTCTCGTTTCCTGTGACAAGTGCCTTTGCAACGCGCATGCGGCACAGCAACTCGTATTTATCGTCACCGGAGAGGGGGTGCACCTCAAGAATATCGGCTAGAATTTCCATAACACCCTTCTTCTTCAGGGTCTCCTCGTCGACATGGATATTTACGGAACCAGTGGAGACGGATGACTTGCGAGGGGTTGCGGGAGGTTCATCACCACTTTCGATCTTGTGTTCCATGTCCCTGTCATCAGTTTTGTAGTACACGAAACTTACGTCCCGAGCCTCGTCGGGAAGGACATCGACTTGGGGTACGCCGCTTGGACTGGCGAGGTCCAAAAGGCTGATACCGTGCTCCCGCAGATTTGGCCAGCGCTTTGATAAGGAGAGTAGGCGTGGAGTCGAAATGCTAAGTGCCGCTGAAACAGCTGGCTGGGCGGAATACTGTTGCGCTGGGCGCAACAGAAGGTTCAGTGCAAGAATCAAAACATCCAAATCGGATGTCGAAAGTAAGCTCATCAACCGCTGTCGGGACAGCACACGTCAGCTGCATGATAATCTGCATAGATAAGATGCGTACGTCATAGGAGTTGAAGGTTTTGCGGTTCGTTGAGTTCTCCAAGAGTAACCGCTCAAACCTGAGGATAGCAGATATCGTCCTCTTAATTGCTGGAGTGAAGACGTTCAGCTGGATCTTGTCAATGTCATAGTCACGGATAGCCTCCTCAAGGATGGCGTCGAATTTGTCAAGAACTTTGACCCAACAGTTAAGGTCAGATCGGGGCCACTTCCAGGATTCGATGCTGGCGAGGACGTCCGCAACATCTTCATTTGAAGTATTTACGAGCTTGGAGATGAGTTCTGCCACCGGAGGGTGCTGCAGGAAAGTATGAGATGCCTAAAGCCATGGGGCTGGATTGGGGGCTGTCGCTTACGGGTTGGGCCGCTCTCTTAGATTTCTGCGAAATCTTCATGATACCGCAATGAATGCGGGTGTATCAGACAACCGACAAAATTGAGACAATGGTCACTTGTGAGTCGGGTGAACGTGAAAGGCAGAAGACAAGCAAGACGAACGAGGTGTGCAGGGCGACGTATGGCCAGATATATCAGGAAATATCTTCTCATGGATACACAAATATTCCCACGGTTTGCTGGGGGCGCCACCGTGTTCGATTCAGATGGGCCTACCAGTAATTACATAGCAGAACACGATGGGGAACAAGAGGCGACAGCAGGATAGTGAGGGTGAGGACATTGACCACGATGAGTCCGACTCGAATGTTGCAGCACTAAAGGTGTGTCCAGACCGTGACCACGACTGTGATGACTCCCAACTGCTGGTCCACGCAGCCGTCGACTAGCAGCGCGGGCAAAGCACCCGCCAAAGGGAAGACGGCGAAAAAGCCTAAGTTTCACGATTCTGGAGACAAGGTCTGTTTTCCACGCACGGTCAAAGTTCCTCTTTCCGTTGACCCCTATGTTCGTCGCAGGTCCACGACGAGACCAGCCAGCTCGCGGTCAGCGTATTCAAGAATGCCGAAGGCGAAAAGTATGTCGAACTAGGCAAGAAGAAACGCGCAGCTGTGCGTTCATTCAAAGGTGAGCTCCCTTGATCCCACCCTGACCCCAGCGCACTCATCGTGGGGGAAGGCCAGGTCTTTGTCGACATACGCGAGTTTTACGGTACGGAGGGTGACGAAAAGCCCGGCAAAAAGGGAATCTCACTTGCTACGGAACAATGGGAGGCCCTCAAAAGGAGCATTGGTACTATCGATTCACTTTTCGCAGAACACAGCAAGAAGTAATCCATCAAAGCTGTTGGTCATCTAGCACTCATCTAGTATCTTAAATTATCATACGTTTCCTCTTAAGTCACTCACCGAACTCCAATCACGACATTGATAGTCCGGCAGCTGCCTGGTGTGCACCAACAAGACCACGACTCTGGAGGCCTTGTAACCACGCAACAAATTTCAGGGTGGACGCTTCCATATCCATCATAACCTCGAGCAAAGTCATGCTAGAATAGCCTCTAGCATATCTCCTGCAGCAGTATGACGAATCAATCCGACGGAAAGAACAGTGGCTTAAACGCTTACCACCAACAATTAATGACATGATGCAAAGATCCAAACCATCCATACAGGCGAAGACCTTCCTCCTGTATTCGTCTTCGATCATCACGCCATACTGCAGTCATGCAATACTTGGCAGTGATTAAAAATATTCGAACACTCGAATGAGTGGTCACGAGTGCATGATCTAGGCTCCTGATTGAAGCGCACGTATGAGATATTGGGATACAGAATGACGCGCATTGTACATCAACCGTGACTCACCTTGTCAAATCATTCAACTTCAACACCATCAGCACCCTTCTAGGCATTCTGCGAAGAACGTCTAACACAGAGGTGAGTAGCCCCTCGCGATTGATGACCGCATCTCTAATCACTTCCATCTCTTCCATTGTCTGTGGAAGTACATCAATCATACCGGACGCCCGCTTGAATGTCTGTTCAGAGTCTTCGTCCTCCCACGCTCCTTCAAGCGCCGCACGACCCGTTATTGCAGCCTCAAATACAGGGTACTAGAATTTCGTCAGCCTCAGCCTTGCTGACAGGTTGATTTCACGCACGAGGTCAGGTGTGATGTTGCCGACCAACTCAGCGTATTTACGGCGGGCAGCCAGAGTCTCCGGTGATGCCCTCTCGATGAGAGATAACCAGAGTTTGCTGTAGTTGATACGCAACTCTGGGTCAAGATCGAAATACAAGCCATGATCCAGGAGTACGATCTCAAAATTGTATGGTGACCGTGAGCCGGGCGGGGCACGCCTGATCAACAGATTACCTAACAGCAAAAAAATAGTCAGCTATTGACGATTATCGCGATTTTTCCAAGAATGTTGGATACCTGGATGTGGATCCTGTAGTAATGTAGGCACTAAGCAGTGTACCACTGGATAAAGACTTGCTCCTCACAGCATGAAAATAGCCATTCAAGAACACCATTTGGCTGAACACTCTGGTAAGCTCCAGTGCCACCTTATTCCTGTCGATCCCTTGTTCCGCCAAGTAGCCTAAATCGTCAACCCGTGCACCCTGGATAAACTCCATGATTAACACTCGTTTTGTCGCTGAAATCACCTCAGGGATATAAAGCGATGTAGAAATGTTGTGGAAATCGGCCACTGCACGTCTAGCATTCGATGCTTCATGTATAAAATCCATTTCCTTCGGAAGGTTTTCGCGCATTTCCTCGCCAAGCCACGTGAATTCAAACTCAGGAAACCAAAATTTGATCCATCCTACTTATCGTCATTTTAGAACTGCAAAGAAGAGAGGATGGACATACCAAGCGTGACCTCCACCATTTCCATATCGACATCGCAAAACTCCGCAAGATGGGGATGTTGCAACTAGTTTACATCCATCAACTTTGAGCGCAACACCTATCTCAAACATCAACCCACCTTCACAGCAGCCTTCTTTCCGGATTCTTTGTGTGTACCAACGTGAACCTGGGCCAGACTTGCTACACCAATCGGGACAGGGTCAAAGTCCTCAAAGAGTTCCTGGATAGGTTTCCCGATATCGGATAGAAACAGCGCTTCGATGTCTTGGCAAGGTGTCGGGTCGCATCTGTCCTGCAAAGGTCGCATTGTGTTCGTCCACTCTTTCGGCAGAACTACCCTGTAAATCCCGCGGAGTAGTACCATACCTAACTGGCCGACAGACATCAACGCACAGAGAGGCCATATGTTGTCCCAGCTTTATGAATACACCTAAATTATTATTTCAGTTGCCATGGGCTTGACTTCTTGTAACGGAAATCATCCGCACCTCCGTTTGCAAGAAGTGCCTTCAAGACCCTCTTCGCGCCACGTGTATGACACTCTGAATATGCTTGTTGTTTTGCCTCCTCGGACAGGTAACTGCAAGCAAATGTGTATTTGTAGTCAATGGCGCCTGCGATTGCAGCACCTGAAAGACAAGTGTCAGTGCAGAGTGAAGCTCACATGGTCAGTAGCACACCAAGAACAACACGTATACATACGAGCTATCCGAGAACAACGCACGACGGCCAACAAAGCGTGTCTGAAAGGCTGGTAATTGTCGTATGTGACGTACCCTGCACTGGCGAGTAACAGCGCTGCTCCTGGGTAAAGGATCCATGGGTTCGCAGTCGCGCCCGGGGTGTCAGTCTTGGATCTGGTTGAGAAGCAACGATGTCTTGCTTTCGTGTGTGGCAATTGTGACTTGTTGCCGGTGACTACAGCGGTGCGAAGCAGGACCTGGAATGACCGGAAGACTGTCGTGCGGCAAGACATGGTATTAGAATAGGAAATAGTGTACTACATCATGGATTACTTGACATTAGTGGATAGTACCCGCATAGCACTAGCAAAACTGCAGCCCATTCAACCTGTCTTCAATCCTCAAACAATGGTTGGAACGTCTGCAGGTTCGTCTTGAACATGCACAAAACGTGGAGGTACGACCAGAACCAGCTTACCTTCCTCCCATCCTTATCCCCATCTTGTGTCGGCCCGAATTCATCTGCAAACAGGTCCAGACTCTCTCGACCCTCTTCCCCTTCATTCGAGCAGCCCGCTTCCGGCTCCATGTCAAAATCAACCTCCTCTCCATCTCCTTCTAGCATGGCTTCTAGCTCTTGCTGATTCATATATTCTACACCTAGTCCCGACTCTCTGATGGCTTGTTCTGTTTGTTGAGAGAGTTGTGATAGTGGAAAGAACAGAGGAGTTTCGGCACGACGTTGTGTCGCTGTGGATGACTCATTTGTCAAGGGGCCTAGAGGTTGAACAATCTGCGATAATTGTGGGTAGAACAGAGGATCACGCGAGTGAGAGGAGGCAGGGTTGTCATCTCTTTTTCTTCTGGTATTTTCATCAATAGCGCCCGCTTCATCACCAAGACCACCTGAATAAGGGTCGCCCGCGGCACCAAAATCTTCGTTCTGCGAAGCGTGAAAAACAAAGGAGTGATTTCCCTGCGTCCGATTAGGATTAGGTGTGGATGGCGGGGGCATCATGTGTCCATCCTTGATCATTGAGTTTTCCCTGCTTACACTGGTGGCCGCAGAAAATTCCATCCTTTGTACCGCCTTCATTGGTTTCTTGACCTTTTCTACGCGCGGGGTCTCACTTCTTCCTCTGCCCATCCCTGACGAGTTGGATGACTGCTGCGCTTCACTGCCTGGGTGCAGCCTTTTCTGTCCACCGGTTCGCTGTGGATTTGGTGTGGATGAACAGCGTGTGTTCGCGTTCGCACCAGGTGATGTTTGCAGTTGTGAAGTGGATATCACAAAGAGACCATCCGATTCATCGCCTTCGATGTCGATGAAAAGTGGCGCAGCGGGATCCGTAAAATGGAGCTCCAGTGCCGATGCCATGGATTCAGCAAATGCAATTGTAGCCTAATACAAACACTTGGGTAAGCTTTGTACACCGCACAGTAAGACGACAAGACGAACGTTGAACTCTCGCAGATGGAAGGCAATGGTGATAGGTGGTTCGGCTATTTCGTAGACATCGAACTCATCGGCGCTGATGGTAAGTTCTGTGGCGAGCTGTGCTCTTCCTTGGAGCTGATTACGAACTCGGACGTACAGCATGTGGATGGTGCAGACCTTTGGTATCGATTGACGACTCCAGACTTTTCACATCAACATCCGTGTCCCCAAATGTCCATACAAGCCGAGGGTCGCTCTTCACACCACGACCACTAGGAAAATGCTCAGTGATGTCTTTGATAGCTCTTGGACCAATAGTGAGTCGTGATTCATTTTCAGACTCTGGAACACCAGGCGAGAGGAGAGAAGTAGGCATGAGGAGGGGCAAACGATGCGTTTTGACAATACCTGGTGGGATATATCACTAATTGCGCTTTACCGATGAAGATACGAAAAAAGTTCTACCATGTTTGCAGTGTAAGCGAATAATGAGCCTGCTTTCCAGCGTGTCCTCGTCTTCTAGAGGCTGACCGTCGGATGGGCCATCTATGACGACCAGCTCACACCGTTCGACTGTCTTTTCCATGGTTCTGTGCTTGAATATCGACAACAGTGTCTACAAATACTGAGTCGACGCATACACGGGCCCGAGTGCACGACACACCTTTACGAGCAACTGTCCCTTGACATCCTGAGGACTTCTGGGGCTGCCCGTCGACGGGCCAGCCCCATTCACCCCGCTGCCTACACGGTACCTCGAGAAAAACATCTTTCCGTACCTGAAGCGGCAATACGCAGAAAGCGAGGAGTTTGTCGCACTCAGTGTCAGATGCTGAGCGTCCGCGTACAGCACGAGGTCATCGCCATACCGCGAGAGACATATCAAGGCCCTAATGAACGCTTGTCGTTGAATGAGCCTGTATGTGGGCAGAGAGTGAGTCGTGAACGTACGTTTGAGTGCGGTAGCGTTGAGTGTTGCCTGCATCGTAGTGGCCAAGTGACAAGATGCCACGACCGGCCAAGCTTGCCATCGTTGGTGGTGGGCCATCTGCGTTCTACGTCGCCTCGCGGTTGCTGTCGCTTGCCGACCCGTCGCTGAGAGTGCATATATTCGACCGTTTGTGGGCACCTCACGGCCTCGTTCGCTACGGCGTCGCTCCCGACCATCCAGAGGTCAAGGTACGTGCACAACATCGACACTGTCTGCCCCGCTCACAACGTCCAAGAACTGCACGCACAAGTTCGACCGGACCGCAGCTGACCCGCGCTTCCGGTTTTTTGGCAACGTCCATGTCGGCAACGCGCCTTCGATCGCCCACACGCTTCCGCTGCCTCTCTCGTCTCTCCTTCAGAACTACACTCACATTCTGTTTGCAACCGGATGTACACTTCCGAATCTCCATCCCAGCATACCCCCGTCTTCTCATTGCGTTCCCGCACTTTCTCTCGTGCATTGGTACACTCAACACCCCTCTAATCCACCCCCACCAGCCCTCGACAAGATCACTCACCTTACCCTCATAGGCAACGGAAATGTCTCTCTCGACATCGCTCGCATGCTTCTCACATCACCCTCGACTCTCAAGAAATACGATGTCCCCGAACATGTTCTCGATGTCCTCTCCCGGTCTGCTCTCAAGCATGTGTCCATCGTTGGTAGACGCGGCCCTTTAGAAGCAGCTTTCACGAACAAGGAACTACGCGAGATGATGCACCTCCCAGACGTTTCCATGCTCCCTCTCGACCCTTCCCTTCTCGCTTTTCCGGAGGGGACAACCATGTCTCGCCAACAGCGCCGCACCCTCGAACTTCTTCACAAAGGCTCACAATCTCGGGCCGGAAGCACAGGGAAAACTTGGTCTCTTGATTTCTTTCGTACGCCTACCGTTCTTACTCCTTCGGATACCGCCGCCGAGCTCACCCTCGCACACACCCATCTTGATCCTTCCACTGCCCGCGCAATCCCAATAGACCGGACTTCCACACTTACCACATCCCTCGTTGTCACATCTCTTGGCTTTCACGTGGATCCAGCCGCGGCGTTCTTCGACTCCTCTTCTTCCCACCTCCGAGCAAGTGGTGGACGCATTCTGTCCGACTCGGGCGTTCCCCTAAGGAACATGTATGCTTCCGGATGGAGTGCTAATGGCGCAAAAGGTGTCCTGGCCACGACAATGATGGATGCATATGCGGTTGCCGACACAATTCTATTGGACATTGTTTCTGGCTTCCCCAAGGATACGAACGTGGAGACGAAATCGGCCGGAGAGCATGGGAGTGAAGCAGTATCTAACATACTCTTGCCGAATCTTGCTCCCCACCCTGAGGATCCACCCGAGGAGATCAAACAAGGAATCAAGGATGGGCTGGTCACTCGATACGATGATTGGAATGTCATCAATGCTGAAGAGCTCCGTGTTGGCGCGCTACTTGGGAAAGAGCGGGAAAGGATGGGCTGGGAAGAGGCGAGGAAATTCCTTTCATTCGAGCTCTCCCAATAAGATTACGTTCATTTCAACAACGAAACTGCTGCCACAAGGTGTAACAGATCTGACCCAGTAATAGTCTAATAGAACCCAACCTCATCACTTGGCGAGACATTGTTGCATCAATCCTTTCTCTGGAAAACTGGATGGGGCAATGGCCTCCGCGGTCGCTTGGATGTCGACGAGGGTAAATTTTGCAGATTGCTGAAGCCTGCTGACCTCGGGGGTGCATTGCGGCGGGCATTATTCTGTGAAATAGAAAATGCCAAGGTGTTGCAAACAGACTCAGAACGGCAGTAACACAAACCTCGGCTTCTTGCTTCTGCTTCGAGTAAAACGCAAACAAATCCGCAATCTGCTGTTCAATCACTTGTTTTTCCTGGTGGAGTCTTCCAACATCCTGAGTCATCGCTGCCACCTCTCGGCCCAATTCTGCTTTGAAGTGTTCAACGTGTGCTAGACGCTGTATCAGCCAGCGCTGCCTGCTACGCACTCTCCAGTTTACCTTGGACGTTGATGGCCGTGGCTTCCTTCATGGCCTCCACGAAGCGTAATCTCTCGCCGCGAATTTCATTCGTCAGCTCTGGGGGAAACGCCAACGTAACGAGATCATCTCGGATTGAGCACCACTAGGTTCTTACCTGTAGAGAGGGCGCGGAGCATCTGTTCTTGCTCATATCGTTGCCGGTTGATGATCTCGAGTACTGAATCCGTCACTAAAAAGATCCGGTTGCGGTTTCGAATCAATACAGCCGACCAAAAAATCAATGCCTTGCAAACCAACCGAGTGCCGTCCTTTGTTCATTGCCATTCTTCATCTGTTCTCTGACGGCATCCATGAGTTCACCAACGGATGCATGTAGTTGACTTTCACTCGAAGCTCTGGTCTCGACGGACGATATAAGATGTCTAATCTCGCCAACCATCCCTTGGTTAGGAAGCTGTTCATCAGCGGTACCACTTTCCGAGGGGATGCCAAGGTAAGAGCAAAGCTGTTCGACGTTTGCGGCTACTGATTGGATATGAACGGTACCTCCGTTCACAAAGTTCTCGAGCCACTGTTAAGGTCACGTCGGTTGGAAAAACAAAAACACTGGTAATTGTAATTGCTGCATACCGAATTCAATTCATTAAGGTAACGAACACTGTCAGCTTGCTGGTCGATTTGGTGCTTCCGCTGTTCTTCATCCAACCTCAGATGATCCAAGACAACTTGGAGCTATGAGAGTACAAAGTGAGCCTTAGTGAGGTCAAAGCGCGCCAACGGAAAAAAACCGGACCTTCTCTGAATCTGTATCTGATGTTTGCGACGGATGTGAGTCATAGGCCTCGTTTTGTTTGGCAACGCTGGATCTGTAAACTGACGCAAGTTCGTCAAGTTTTGAACGTATGGCTGAAACGTCGTTTTGAAGATCTATGTCCTTGGAAGCACCAAACGAACGTTGCTCGGCTTCTCGTGTAGCCTGAAGTTGTAGTTGCGCCTGGGCTTCGATAGACGTAAGCTTCTCAATGAAAGCGGGCACCAGCGTTGCGAGCTGAGCGCGTAAATCCTCAAACATCCTCACTAAAGCATCTACTTGTGGGTGCTCTGAGGCAGTCAGTATCTGTTTGCTCAACACGTCAAGACTTGTTAACACGGTTTGGAGACTCGCGTTGTCAACGGTGCTGTTTGACCTGTTTGTTTGTTTGGTTGTCGCCATAGCTTGCTTCAACATGGTTTGTATACCGTTTGGAAGAACGTGTATGTCTCGCTGAAGCGAAATGATCTGTTCACCCAGTCCTGCTGTTTGGTCATAATGCTTTGCGGCAGTGTCCTTAATGAGCTCCGCCAGGGGTGCTAGCTGGGGTTCCACACCGATGGCAAGCAGAGACGTCGATGGATTTTCGACGTGTTCCCGAATTGCAGGCTCGGAGAGCTTAGCGCGTAAAGTAGCTACCGGTGTGGCAGTAGAAACGGACACACTAGCAGGTGAACTTGGCGGTGCAGGTGGTGACCGATGGTTTGTGTGATTCCTCTTGAATGCGCTTCGCGCAGAGGAAGTCTCAGAGAATGTCCCATTGGGCAGGTTGGGAAGCGGAAGCACGATAGAAGCATCTGTCGAAGGTGTCTCCGCAGGCTTTCCCCAATCCATTCCAGCACTATCTTCCTGTAGCCTCTCAATCTCTGCAAATGGATGACCTTGGTAGGTTGAGTGGGTGATTTGGGCCCGCCGGAATGCGGTGCCCACACTTGATGACGTACCAGCACTCGGTGGTGGACTCGTCAATTCCGAGCGCTCAATCTGGGCAAGGCGTTGCGTAACAACGGACAGCGTTCCAAGGTTGGCTATAGAAGGGCTTTTGATCCGAGAGTGGGGGTTGGAGAGTTGGGACGGAGGCCGAGGTGGAGAGACAGATAATGGCGAAAGTGAGTGGCATGGTGACTTGACAACCGGTGTAGGCGGTGCTTTCTGGGCCAAGGATATTGGCGCACTAGAGGATGAGTACTCAGAGCGTGCCTCCTCAGGGGGCGAAAGGAACTGCGGGCTATGATCGATTCTTTGGTGCGCGGGTGTGAAATCCGTTCTAATGGTAAGGGTCTGAGCACCTTTCGGCAAATGCACCCCTTCGCTTTTGAGCTGTGGTCCAAGAACAGTATCCCTGTCAGGGTAAGAGTTGTGAACAGGAAACACGTGTTTGCTCTTACCAGATTGCACCAATCCATCGCGCACGATCCTGCGTAGAAGTCGCGGCAAAAGTTTCTGTCGGTCGGCCCTCGAAGGACAGCTCAAAGGTCTTCAAATCACCTTCAGTGTCAGGTCGTAACACCCGCTCGTTGAGGGAGTGCACGTCCATAAATCCATCTAGTTGAATGGTGTGACTAGAAAAGGTGTCCTGCATCGTATACCAAGTGATAAGCAAGTGGGAGCGGTGTAATGCCACCGTGCACGATGTCCAGACAGGGGAATGAGTCGGGGGGCGAGAGAGATACAAGAGAGAGCCGGAGAAGACAGGCCTGACTCCGTCGGGGGACGGTGATCTGTCTTTCTCTGAAGTACGCGGGACTGTCTGTGATTCTGTTAAAAACGCATGCTCCCCCGACACTGCGGCGTTTTGTCCGGCAATGTGAAACGATGGAGCATAATCATCGTCATCCAATTCCTTATCTCTCTTCTTCTTGAATACAGACATGAAATTTCGCAAAGAGTTGCTCAAAGACCTTCTCTTGCTCTTGTGCGGTACGACCGTAAGGAATGGACGATAGACGTCATGCGAATCGATCTCCGAGGATGCGCGAGTGAAACCAGGCCTTTTAACTTGGATCGTCGCTGCAGCGTTTGTTATGGACTCGAATCGATGTATTAGCTGTTTCGTTGACTGACGACGCAGCGCCGGAACATGACCGGACCGTAGAACGTTGTCGACCGATGTATGAGGATCTGCGGAGTCTCTACGTCTGCCCACATACTCGGATGCCTGCTCAAGAGCGGAGGCGTTATATGTCCCGATAGATAATCCTGCACCGCTGACGAGGGCCACCTCCTGAGAGCCACCAACAGTGCTTGACCTCGATGGCCGGAGGGTTTGTGACTCACTTGCAAGGGGAAGCCCTGTGATAACCGTGCTCGTCCGCGACATTGGGGAAGACATCGGAAGGACGGTCGACGTTGCATCACCGACACTTGACATACTGATAGGTGCTCAAAGCGTCAACGAGACAAAAAAGACTTACTGGCAGGGGACTTTGTCGTTGCAATGTCGACCGAAACGTCGACTACAAGCAGTCTGATCCCAAACCCTGCGCCAAGTAACCCGGAAATGTACGAATTGAGTGTGGACCAGGGCATTCTCGAGTTTGTAAGTGCAATATACGTGCCTTGACATTGGCCGTAGTATCCGTGCATTGAATGGCGATTATACATTGAAATGGGTAGTAAGCAAAATAAAATATGTAACGTCTAGTGGCTAGGAGAGGGTTGTGGCGCCATATTTTCTGGTACTGGAGGGCTGTCTTGAGCAAAATAGTATTCACGGAGAAGGGGAACATACGTGGGGGTAGTTGCGGTCGCGTGCCCTCACTAAAGACACGGGAAAGAAGGACACCGACGCCTTCGAAAACACCGAGTAAAATACCGCATGCCACGGCTGATCCTAAAGCAGATTTTGGACCACCTAAGAGCAGGTCAACGACTAGCCCGAATGCGCCGAGGTAAGGCTCCGGGGAAGGACTCACTGCGGGCAGCCAAGCAACCGCCAGTCATGAAACCGGAGATAATTGCGTTCCAGGCATCCTCTTTTTGCCGCCAGCCCTTGACTGCGCAGTCAAATGTCGAGAACATGCCTCCCCAGACTCCAAAGTTGCCCCCCGTAACAGGCGCTCGAGCCTTTATTGTCGAGATTGCACCAACCAGACGCTCGCCCTGTACGGGGGTGAGCAAATAAACGCGGAAGCAGTGAGGAACCTACTCTCGGAGAATTTCGTGCACCCTTTATGCCGTGCCATATACCACCGCCGACAGCACCCATTGCAAACGCCCCACCAAAGTCATTGAGAATTACCCATGGGCTGGCAAGCAGTCAGTAGAGCCCAGGATGAGGAGGAGAACATTACCAGGGGTCTCGAGTGTGGTCCGCGTGCGACATGGAGGATGATTTCAAGGACCTGCGTGACTTTGCTCTCTTTTTTCGTTAAGGGTGGGTCGATACGGGCACGTGACCGTGCCGATGAAATAATAGCCTGAGATGGTTGGACGCGTCGTGGACAACGTTGACCACGGCGAACAGAACGTCGTCGGAGATGGTTGGTATGCCGCGCAGGGTGTCTCAGGTGTTCGTCGAGCTGCCCTCTGCGCGGACCCTGCTCAAGCATACCCCGCACGTGTCATCAGCGGACCACAAAGAAAACGCGTTGTCTCGTCCATCTGCCTCTCAGATGAATGCCAGCACGCCCGGCCACAACAAGCGCAAGTTCGATGTCGACACACCCGCCCATGACCAGCCAGCAGCCAAGAAGCACAAACAACCGCACGACACCATGCCCAAGCCCGCCGCGAACGCGACCGACGAGTACCCCAACGGGTTCGTCTACTGCCATCAGTGTAACAAGAAGCGTGACGCCACGAGTTCGTCTCTTGCTCTCCGGCAGTCCGTGTGCTCACTCTTCTCTAGTCACGGTCCGTTGCACCACCCAGGACCGCAAGGGCCGCAGGTGCAGTGCCAAGTACTGTAAGCCCTGTCTCAAGAACCGGTACGGTCTTCTTCTCGAGGACATCCTCGCAGACGGGGAAACAGACCAAGACAACCATGTCCACGGAGAGGGCTATCATTTTAGGTAATCATTCCATCCATCCCGCCAGATGTCACAAATCGAGGACTTGCCATCAGGTGCCCACGATGCGATGACATTTGTAACTGCGTTGCCTGCAGAAAGGCCAAGGGCTTGCAACCGACAGGGTCAGCGGTCGTCTTCGTAGGGGATATCCATACTGATCGTATTTCCAGTAATCTCGTCAATGCAGCGCGCCAATCTGGTCTCACCTCAGCCGCCGATGTGCTACGCCAGGATCCAAAAGCAGCCGTGCGTTCATTACATGGCAGTAGATAATCCCATCTGACTTCTTCGCCCCAGGGCCCAATGGCACACAAGCCAGGTGAAAAGAAGACGAAGCGACATCAGCCTGTGCATGATGAGGCTTTGAAGCAGGATGGTGGCAGCAAGTCCTTCTCAGCCCCGGTCAAAGGAGGTGTCAGGCAGCCTGCCCGACTCTCAGAGCCGATGGTGACATCCGGACCGAATCCTCCAAAAGCCAAGGTCAAAGCCCCGCCTAAACCCAAGTTACTCGCCAAACCAATCTGGACATCCGTGGACACCGCTCTGTCACGAACAGAGGTTGAAGAACGCATTAGCATCCGCGAATTTGCCTTGCGATTTTCTTCTATCTTGGAGCTTTCCCGTAGTCACTTGGATGAATTAGATGAAATAAGACCATCACGAACCCGCAATCTTGAGGATGACAGCGACGACCTCATCCCATGGGTTAGTGAACCGTGTCTCAAATCACTTCTCTTGGGTCTGTTGAATATGATTGACGCCAAAGGAGATCGCGAGAAAGTAGATACTATTTTGCATGCACATATGTACCATCACTGATTCTCCATCCGTGTAGTACCTCAAGGCCACCATGAAATCGATACGAGAAAGTGGCGCCCACCTCAACAAGATGTGGGCTGCACTTGCAACTCTTCGTGACTGGGAAGAGAACTCGTCCAGGTCTTCTCGTTCTGGTTCCACTAGCTTTCCGCTTTCTTTTCCAGACCCTTTACCTCCTCCTGAGGCTGTTTCTATTATCCGGACACGCAGTGGAGCCAATCAATCCAGTGAAGGGAGCGTCAGTGTTCTCCTCACCGCTCAGCTTGTTCCTGTAATCTCTGCGTTTGTCGATGCCGCAGTCGAATCTGAAGCGGTGAGGCAAGAACTTGAAGCGGGAATCCAAGAGACCAAGGAACGGGTCAAAGAGGCACGGGAAGCGCACCGGATCGAGAATGAGCGATTCGAGCAGGAAAGAGAACGTGAAAAAATGACAGGGAAGCGGGTAATCCTCTGTGTTTTAATTACAGAGCTGCATTGTTAACACGAATCTGTAGTTGGACAAATCAAGGATGGGGTACCACAAGCGCATCATAACCGCTATCGATGATGCACTAAAGGTGGCATCGTATGCAAGCATTTCCAGGGTCTCGCCTTTGGGAAAAGACATGGAAGGGCGTATATACTGGGCCCTCACACCAGGGATGAACGAGCGCGAAGACGCTTTAGACCTGCTTCAATCACATTCTCAAGGACGTGCCCACAAATCAAAATCCCGACGGAAGCCCCTAGTACCTTCCGAAGAAGAACGTGGCTCCCTCAGAAAGTGGTCCTGGTTTGTTGCTGTGTGGGGGAACCGGCCTTCAGTCGCAGAACGTACCCCTGTCGATGACGGTAGCGAGGATGAAGACTATGACGAGGATGGCGACGACGAACAGTGGTGGGGGTTCTGGGAGCCAGAAGAAATTATGAAACTGGCATCTTGGGTCCACTTCAAGGCTGGCCTTGGAGGAACGTCGGAGCAGATGTCCCAAAAGGGCGGCAGCGCCTCTGCTGGCTCCCGTGTGCTGTCCCCCGAGTCGGATGTAGACGTGGAAGACGTAGCTGAAGATGAGGAACCTGACGATCAATTAGATGGCAAGGACAATATCCCGACAGAAGGCGAGATTGCGACACTGGTCAAGGAACTGGAACAATACGCGTCGCTTCTCCGAGGGAGGATCCAGAAAGACGAATAGACACGATACCCGTCCAACCAGGAGGTAGGGCGTTTGCTCTCCCCGTCACGCCCTACCACAGCGCAACACGTCCCGGAGACGATTCAATGTTAAATACGTTATGCTCTATTTGTTAATAATGATAGAGTGCTAATAGGGTTCTGATACCCATGGTCTTGATCGAGAGCGTTGTTATTGGACGTGGGACGTGAGTCTCGCAAGAAGATCGTCGTCGTTGATGGGGCGTTCGATGCATTTGGAGAGCTGCTCTGCCAGACGGACAGCGAGCACATGTTTACACTGGCAGCGAGAGTCAACACAACACCTGCACAGACAAGGCCTACTACCATCAGATGCGATTCACTCATCAATACTGCAAACGCAAACGCAGGGCAAGTGCAATAACAAGACACGTGCGGCGAGCAACCCAGACGGGGGAAGACGCTGTACGTCGCGGTGGAGCCAAGGACTTCGTAGTAGCATCTCCCCCACGACGTCCTGTATTTGAGCACTGCACGGCGACATGAGTACCCAAGTGCAATGGAGGAGGAGATACAGACCACTCTCGCGGTCGACGAGATCGAGTGCAGCCAAGAGCGTCGTGTCTGGAAATAATGCACGGAGCTTATCGATGCCTTCCTCGACTTAAAGTTCAAGTTATTGTGAGATCGATTGGAAAGTCGACATGCTCACGGCTGTCCTCGTCGATGGAGCTCAAGGCAGCCTGCACAACGTGAGCCAAACTTGGGTTGGTGGTTGACATCAAAGACGTGTTCCGGAAAGCACTGGTTCAAGACATTCGAGATGGCACCCACCGACTATCTCTTCGTCTTTGCGCAAGCACACGAGGAATTCCGCGTCCCAGAGCTCCAGTCTATAGCGGAACTCTATGGCTTTCAAATCGGATTCGACCGTTATCCTGTCGAGGACCTTTCCACCGCGGTCAAGCAGCCATTCATGATTCTCAGGCTGGCAGAAGAGGCGCACGCGAGACGTCTCGCAGACAGATGTGTCTTGATCAAGTACACCCAGAGCCTCGATTGATCAACTCGGCGTGTCACTCACCCCTCCTTCGCCAGGTCGATCTACGAGTTCTACGCACGGGGGTCGACGTACGATGAACTACACGAAGCAAATAAACGTGTTCGATCTCTCTGGGGACGCTACATCCCCAACACGTCCTTCAAATTCACTGTCATTGGATACAATCATGGGCTGTCTCAACGTCGACAACGCGACGTGATCGAAAACTTTTCCTACATGGATTTTCTGGGAAAGATCGAGATGAAGGACCCCGAGATTACACTCGGAGTGTTTGAAGAGTGTGCGTGTCGTACCACCCCTGGCCCGGGATGATGCACATTCGTCCTTGACATTATTTAGACGAGGATGATCGCCGACCTGACGGGCGCCGAAACGTGGACGGCGAATTCAAGCAAGCCTACTTTGGCAGGTTGGTACGTTTCATGCTTGATCCTCCATTCGCCTGGCATACTCGCATACCGTAACCACGCCTGGGCCACGGCAGGTCGCGGAGGGTACCGCGCGGGCGCTCATCAGAACGTTTGACGTGAAAAAACGAGAATACTTTGGGAATACAAGTATGGAAGCGGAGATATCATTGCTGATGGCTAACCAGACGCAGGTGAGTTTGTCGTCACAATGATGGAACTACCGCTAGACCTGTGTGGTGTGGTAGGCAGCACCTGGAAAGCTCATGTACGACCCCTTCATTGGAACCGGAAGCATGGCTTACGTGCGTACTTGATGGCTAGAGAGCATGTGGATTACTCGACGCTATGAGCAGACGACAGCTTATTTCGGCGCATACGTGTACGGGTCTGATCTCGATGGACGGCAAATGCGCGGAAAAGGTTTTGGTCTCTCGTCCACATGGACGTGGTCTTCTAACTGACATCTCAAAGGAAAGACTCCTGGAATCATCCGCCAAGCAACTCGATACGGGATTGCGCAGCGGATCGTGGACCTCTGCACGTTTGACATCACACACCACCCTTGGAGACGTGGTGGGCTATTTGATGCTATCATCACCGACCCACCGTGTATGTCCCGCGGGTCTGCACTCGGAGCGAACCTGAATCTCACGCACGAACTCAGATGGCGTACGGGCCGGTGCGAAGCGCCTGGGACGCAAAAAACTACGCGATGATAGGCCACCTCCTCGGATTCCCCGAGTGTACGTTTCGGAAATCTGTCCGTGAAATGTGATCCTTTGACATATTTTCCAGGGACCCAAATGAACCGTACATCCCGCCCACGAAACCATACGAGCTGTCCGCCTTGATTGCTGATCTTGTCCTCTTTGCTCGCTACCAACTAAAACCGCAAGGATTGCTCGTCTTTTTCCTTCCAACGGTCACAGAGACATACGAAGAGGTGGATATCCAAGCTGCGCTGTGTGAGGGAATGGAACTTGTGGCGAATTCGGTGCAAGGGTTTGGAAGTTGGGGTAGACGGGTGTGTCTCGCGCACCACCACCCGTGCCGGACTGAACCGATGCTTGTACTAGCTCATCACGATCCGCAAGGCGACTAGCACTGAGAGATACCCAACACCAACGTTCGATTCTACTGGCTCCCAGGACGTAGAAGATTTGCATACTCCCGCCCACAGGGATTTCAGGGAAAAGTACTTTCAGGGGTTTACTAAGAAAACCAATGACGCCTACTTATAACGAGCAACTTGAGGGACAGAATAATTTAATGATAATATGTGAGATACATGACTACGGGTATACGTACGAATATGTACAATAAAAAGTCGGTGGGCTGACGAGTCCAACAAACTATGCAGCGAGTCCGTGCATGTCCAACTCTGGTTGTGATCCACCGCTTTCTTCCACTTTTTCCAAACCAACGTTCACGCTCGACTCGGGCCTTCCCGGGGCCATAGCAGAGTTAGGAATGCAATCCAAGCGGATGACACTTTCTTTTGCCATAGTCTCATCCATCTCTCTGCGGGCTTGCCGTGCTCGTATAAAAAATATGGTTACTCCAAAAACTACGACGATTGTCCCATGGAGTATGAGAGCATGATTCATGTTGTACGGCGGGTTTGCGGTCAAAGAAGCACGAAGGGCACCCTCCCCTGCATTGAGATGGTCATTAGCACCACAAAAAAAGGCACAAACAAATTCACCGAGGACAAGGATGACACTAAACAAGTTTCCGCTGTAAGACGTGAGTATGGCTTTCACACGTGTCTTGCAAATGATATGTTTACCTGCACCATAAAAGGGCTGCACTCGCGTCTGCGTTCCTTGTCAGTTCAACTCCAAGCTCCAACCCAATAGGTAGCATCGTCATGGAGCACACGCCAATGACGACGGAAATAACGAACAAGCCGGCAGTGTTACCGGGGCGGACTTGGAGAGGGATCAGGGTGGTGTTAATGCATAAAAAAATAAAATAAAAAGCCTACCTGCCCAAATCAAGGAAAACCAACCAGCTGCGACGATTGGGACCAAGATCTTGAGAGCGATGCCAAGCTTGTGGGTGAATATTCGGTCGAGTAACGGCGCGGTGAGAGCTGAGGCGACGATACCGGATAGGAGCAAGCACGCGCCCATTAATCCGGCCGTGGTGTCTGAGTAACCTACGGGTTGCTGGGAAGGGGAGTGTGGATATTTGGGCAGGCTAAACATGGTACTTACAAGCCACTCTGCAGACAAGATGCTGAAAGCGGTAGTAGCGCCAACGAATGCACCAAAGATGGCGGTGACGATGGCAAAATCGAGGCGTTCATAGGGGGCCATATACGCATCGGGTGGGACAGACTGACCCAAGAGGGCGCGACAGAGAGAGGTAAGAGTTTGAGGGGGTTTGGAACCAGCATAAGCTAGGAGATAAATAACGTGTGAAATGGGGAGACGGAGAAAAAGAGGCGAGCTCACTTGGGGGTGTAGGGGGTGCATCTGAGATGAGGAAGGCGGCAGGAGCGACAGCAGTGGAAATGATTGCCAAGACCAAAATCTGGGGGAATGACAAGGTGATGTGTAACGGAAGATGTAAATGAAATCACTGACGGATTGGCGAACGGTTCCAACGAGGGGAGCGAGGAGCTGACCAATTGCGCCGCCCACCGGGTTAGCTGGATAGGGGAGTGGGTGAAAAGGATAGAGAGCGGAGGGGGATGAACAGACCGACTGCGATGATCATGGTTGCAGTGGTACGACCTCTGAGATCGAACCATTTTTCGGAGTACATGGGACCGAGGATCTGGAAGACGGGTTGTGCGATTGCAGAGAATGTCTTTTTGAATGGAACATTAAGAAAAGTAGAAGAAAAGAGAAAAGGTGAAGATGATACCTGTCCAAAGAAGAGGAGGACATATGCGGAGGCGGGAGAAAGAGAGGTGGAGGTTGCTGCATAGCGTACCCAACCAGAGACGAGTGTTAGAAAGGCACCGATTTGAGCCTAAGGAATTATGAACGCCAAGGAAGAGGGCAAAGGAGGTGGACGTACACAACGAGTGATGCCGAAGCGAGAACAAAAGACGGGGACAAGGAGGGAGAAGGGGATGAAAATACAGGAGACGATATTGCTGAGCCAGTTTACTTGGGTGACCGATATACCAAACTGCGTTGCGACTAGACGAGTCTGATACTGCAAGGTAGGCAAGACGGAACAGAGATACCTTGGTTGGTGATTGGTCCGAACCAGGCCCATGGCATGCCCGTGACGAAGCCGAGGAGGACCTGGACGAGTGTTTGCGACGAGACACGACGAAATTGAACACGAACGTACGAAACCGAGCAAGCCAGAAAACCGCCGTTTGTATAGCCTATACTGCATCAGACTCGACTCGTCGACGAGCGCCGTCATGGCTGTACAATGTTCACTACTGGGGTACATGAGGCTTCCGCTTTCGGAACAAACCCGGCTCGCCCGATTCGGTCCGGCTCGGTTCGTCTACCCGGCCCGGGTCGTAAATCTCGCCCAGTCCGACGCTCGCCGTTTTCCTCCGCACCTTGAACGCCCGCACGTCCTCCTCGTCCCCCTCCGCTGTCCGTTTCTCCCCCCGTTTCTCCTCCTCCCCCTCCGTCGTCTTGTTCACCACCGTCCATGTCCCCGGTGTCGCCGCGTGCATCCTCTGCTCCGCCGCTTCCGCATCTGGGTCCTTGTATCCAAGCGACGCGGGCGTGCTGTAGTTTGCATACGGATTAGACGGTTTCGCCGTCTTTGCCTTGGGTTTTGGTGCAGTTGTCGTGTCCTTCTTCTCCCGACTCCCTGACGAGCTCGTCCCCGTTGCACGTCCGGCTGCGACATCCAGCGCGTACGCCGCCTCCGCTGCCTACCACCCAACATCAATCTCGCGTCCACGGCGTGCCATTCCACACACCTTGTCCACGCTCGCCATGATCGCCCTCTCCTCGTCCCTCTCCCTCACCCGCTTCTCCCCTTCCTTGTACAGCCCACGCACGAACCGTTCCACGTTCCCCTTGTGTCGCAGTCCATTCTCGTGCTGTTGCCGTGATGGCTTGTCGTCTGCAATGTAGATGTTGCAGTACTTGCAGTGGTACCGTTTGTGCGACACCCAGTATTCGGACATGGCGGTAGCTACATGCCCAAATTAGTTTATTGTAAAATTGATATTTGACGAAAAATGTGGAAAAAACATTTGTCAGTCACTCCAAATATGGTGATATGACATACTGTGACCGATGTGCAAATGTCCAGTAGATCTCTGGCCAGACGGCAAGAGCCGCAGGATATTTCTCACGACTCAAAAAAACGATTAAGGGCTTAAACACAACATAAGAAGTCGAGTATTGACACATGACCGTAATTGCAAAGTACGGGGAAGGCTGAGTTGCAGCACTATGAGCAAGTGTTGCAGGTCACTTGTCTTCATTCTTAAAATATGCCAAGTCCTATATTACTCTATATATATGATAAATGTTCGATATGTAGTGTGGGCCCTGTAGTGTACTGGTTTTGTGTGTTAGTGCGGTGTTGTCGCTGCGCTGATTTGCAGGTCGTGTGTTCGAATCTCTCGAATCCCTTTTTTTTGAGTCGTGGGAAATGTTCCGCGGTTGCCGTCTAGTCAGAGACCTCCACTGGACATTTGCACATCGGTCACAGTATGTCACACCCGTTTTCTCACGCTGCTGTCTCCTCAGAAACCTCTCCTGGACATCCAGCACATCGGTCACGGTATGTCACGCTTGTCCCACGCCACCGTCTATACAGAGACGCTGATTCAACATAAGCCGGAAATGATCAAACAGACATTCAACTAAGGTAAGCACAACGTTAATTTATTTACCGTTGATGAGACGTTAGCCTAACTTGGGCGTGTAATAGTCAAAGTTTATGTAATTCATTCTACACCCATCTCCCCAATGGCCGACAACGTCCCCCTCGTCCCAGACGACGTTCAGATCACCAATGATGTCGAGGATATGGAGGAAATAAACGCCATCACTGAACTTGGTACTACCCTGATCAATGCGATTCTCGAAAAGGAGCCTTTGGGCAACGTCCGAGACCTCATCGACGCTGGCGCGCCTCTCTGGTTCCAGGACAACGAGGGCACCTCCCCCTTGCACGCCGCAACGTACGTTGGCAATGACAGCCTTTTAAAACTCCTCCTCGACGAGGGCGCTCCGTGGAATGCAGGCGAGCTCTCACTTTCATCCCCTTCCTATCCCTCTCATCCCACAACCATCACCAGTCGACAACCTTGGGAACACAGCCGGAGACATCGCCCTCTCACTCAACGACAACGCGTGCTATACCCACATTCGTGACGCTGGCATTCGTGCAGGTGCTTCGTGCACATCTGCGACTCGTTCTCCCTCATTGAAGCCTTGACAGAACTGCTTCTTACTCTCCTCTCTTCAAAGTCATCCCTGGTGGAAGCCCCCTCTTCTTTGGTCATCCGTAAAGACGACCCATCGGCATCCGGATCTACCGATGCCTTCCTCTCCTCGCAATTACAGTACATCACCGATGCCAAGGGTCAGGAAATTTGTCTTCTCAAACTCGATAATGGCGAACAGGTCGGCGTCATGATGGGCTGGGAACGCGACATCAGTCAGTCCCTCGTTGATCTGGCTTGTGTGTTGCTTACGACCGTGCCTAGTGCGCAGAACAGTCGACAAGCTTTCCTCGAGCCACCCAAAGCTCGAAACCGGACTCAAGGTCCTCAATGTCGGATTCGGTCTGGGTATCGTTCGTCGATCCCGCTTCCGCTCTCCCGCCCGCATCTGACACTTGTCAAGATCGACATCATGTTCCAATCGCTCCCCGAACCTCCTTCTCTCCACGTCATTGTAGAGGCGCACCCCGATGTGCTCGCTCACATGGATGAAAAAGGGTGGCACGAAAAAGCAGGTGTCAAGATCCTCAGAGGCAAGTGGCAGGATGTACTCTCCAGTGACGAGTTCCTTGGGCTGGGCAAGTTCGATGTCATCTACATCGACACTTTTGCAGAACACTATGACGGTAGGCCCGGCGTCATTGGACAAAATGTGACTCTCAACACATCTGCAGAGCTCTACAAGTTCTTCAAGTGTCTACCAGATCTTCTGGACGGACAGGACGCTCGATTTAGCTTTTTCAATGGGCTCGCCGCGACGAGTATGTCCCAATCTTTCCTTGGAGTCTATGCAGATATGGATGCTCAGATCCGACACATTATTCAGACGCCCTTTTTTACGATGTCTACACTCACGTGTCCGGTTGTCACTTGTCTGAAATCGGTGTCGATGTCAACTGGCACGATGTCGAGGTTGTACCCGACGACCCAGAAGACGATGGACGATGGGGAGAGACCCGGAAATACTTTACTCTGCCCATATACCGCCTGCCAATCGCCCATCTCAAGAAAGAGTAGCGAGCTCAATGTCGGTACTGGAGCTGTATGATTACTGTCATACTGGTGAATGGAGATTTCGCAGCAGATCGAGATCGAGATTGGCATATAATTTTTCTGAAACAGTCTGGAGTATGCTCATGATTTGCTGTGTTGCCAACCGGACTGTTGTCATGGAGTCGCGCAACTTGTTTTCCGCCGACCTACAGACGACCCACGCGCAGATACGTGGTTCGATTTAAAAGACCACCTCGGCGGCATCCTTTACCCCGGTCTTTGGAGCTGGTCCTCCTCGCGTCCAACTCGTGCTACCGTCGCCTCTCACTTTTCACCACTCCCACCACCATGAGTACTCCTTTCTCACTCAACGACCCTGACCCGAAAACCTCCACTACTGATGTGGTCGTGGTGAGTCGAATGCTATATCCTCTCCCCAACAGCGGATTAACCCGCGACTAGCAATTGTCTCGCTCCCGTTCCGCGCCTACGTTACCTTTCGAACTGAGGGACCACGTTCGTCACGATTGCTCATATCTTTCACTTGTCCTCATCTTCCTTGGCATAGATCTTACCCAATACATGGGAAGTCCGCGTTGCGACTCTCAGACGGCTATTATTTCGATACTATCAGCCTTCCTTCGAAAGAGGCTATCTGATTATCATGATAATGTGCGCACACACTCCCATTTAGTCTAGCACTATGTCTGACTTCCACCGCTCGTAAAGGCTCACCTTCGTGGTACCCATTGTGACCTACGATTGGACCCTCCCAACGTTAGAAAGAACCATCCCTAACAACGTGGACAGACAGGTATGGGTTGCGCGATCTATTGCTTTTGCTGCTGCGATCGCCACCTGGATTGTCTTGTCCATGCCCGTGGTCATCTGGAAGTGTGTGGTGCGCCATCTCCCCCGTTCCTGGTCTGTATCTTGTCTCATCGTTGTGCAATATCCAGGGGAAAGCCCGCGTGGCCCGCATAGCGGAAGAATGGACCGGGCTGGACGCGCTCGCGGCGCCTTCACGTGGCGCTCCAGTGTGGAAGGCGAGTGCGCCCGGTTTGTTCAACAGTGTCGTGCGTGTCAGCCACGTACCGTAAATCTCTGTCTCTTACCCTCTGACTATGACAGGTGTTGAGAGCGACTGTTCCCTCGACGAAGAAAAGCCACTTTGATCGGGAGAGTACGTTGCCGCCTGTGAGAGCAATTTCATCTGTGATTTTGTACATTGCGCTAACGGTCTCGATACATCAGTACATAGCCACCAGTGACGACACATCGCCTCCAAGTTACCGGGATTTGAACGTGGTTAATTTGTCGAGAGACCTCGAAGGCGAGATCAGATATGGAGAACTCCCAATCTACAACGATGACAAGTCAACCATCATGCAAGTCTGAGACAGAGGATGGATGACTGGGCAATTGGATGGAATTCAATCTGCCTTGGTCAAAATGATAGTTATGTTGAATGTGTACTGGTGACACTTGCCCGCGCGTTGATTGCTCGGCTGGACGATGATATGATATGTACATTGTGCTTTTCATTGATGATGGCATTTCTTCGTATGCGACCGACTTAAGAGACTTGTGCATTGCGGGAAAATACACATATCAGCAAGCTATAGATCGTTCGGTGCACCAGTTTGATTCTAGAAATTTCACTCCTCCACACTATCGTCATCATCGCCTCCCGCAGGTACTGTCATCATGTCGTTGAGACTTGCGAAAGCACATTTAGTCACAGACCATGCTCAATAGGTACTTGCTCACCAGTGGACGAATGGCCGGAGAATCAGGGCAACTTTTTCGAGTTCTTGGATGAAAGTCCCTTTTAGTACCTGATCATCCGTGAACCTGTTCACAGGCAAGATCAACATAACAAGTCGATTCAAGTGCCCGCCTTAGGACGTACGTTCGCGAGACCGCTAAAGAGCGACATTTGAGAAGGTCAATGTCCCTGCGTTCCAATCACCGGTCAGTAGTCAGCTGCAAGGACAGGCAGAAGCGTACTTGTGATTCTTGTCCACTCCTTTCGGCGCCGTCTTTAGTTCACCTTCGGCACCGAACACATTTTGCCGCTTTCCCTTTGGATGGGGGCGTGCCTCACCAAAATGCGCCACAAACTCTGGCCCCGAAATGATTTCGCGAAGCTGGTCCGAGGAATGTTTGATGTGATTCCTTATCCAAGTTAAAGAGATTATGCCGAGATCCGTCAGGCGAGATGAAGACTACCTTATCTGGTTGAGTTCGTTCTTAGCTGGGCACCATGCTCCAGCAGCAAGTAAACTCTCGTTTCCTGGTTTGACTACATTTCCAATATAAGTGCAGAAACTCGGTCGACAGAAAGAGACAGGCTCACTTTGTCTGGTTTCACGCAGATGGGGTAAGACGAAGCACCCACAGAAATGATACTTACATATGATCTCGGAGCTGATGTCAGACTGGCTGCTAGCGTGATGTCCCGCAGTAACTCACAGAAAGCAAATAACCCCTTTCTACCACTTCTCGAGAAACTTGCAGAAAATCCGGTCTTGTAGGGCGTCTTATCGTTGCTAAAACGAATCTAAAGTCTCGGTCAGTAAGAAAATGTGCATGAACGCAATCATACGGACATCGCGATAGATTCGATGAATAACATCTTTCGGAGGTAACGGTGGGATCTGAGGGTCTACCTCAGTGAGCATATCAGTGAAAGCTTCGATGAAATGCTTGAATTCCTTCTCGCATCGCCGATAGACAGGTTCTGGGCAGCAAGCAAACACTGTTAGTGACAACCACACCCGCTGTAAATTAGTGACAAATGATACCATGAAGTTTGAACCTAGAGTACGCGAACCAAGTGCACGTCAGCAATCGCGACGCGAGCAGTGTAAAGCTCACCAGACGCGATCATTGCACGCTGGGTCTTGCATGTGCATCAGGAAATCCAGCGCGTGTTCAGATATTTGGCCTTCAGGCGCTGTTGGACGAGAAATCGTCAGTCATAGTTATTAGTCTGGCAGGTGAACAGCTGGCATATACGTACCCCATCCCGTCGTTGGGGCCTGGACGACTCTACCGACCACCTCCTGACCGTCTTTGAGTTCAATTTCATCGGCGTCGTCTTCGCCCTCAGCGGTATCCTTGATCACCTTGCGCTTCTTCCTCGCAGGCGTCTTCTTCTCTGATTCCTGCTTGGACTTGGAGTTCGGCGTGTGTGCGCTGGTTGGTTTGCGCTTTGAGCTCGGCGTGCGCGTCGAGGACGGACCACGTCGACGTTTCTTCTGGGTCTCAGCTTTGCGACCTACCGAGTCGTCAGACTGCTCGTCGAGCGCATCGCTATGTAAAGACTTTGCATCTTCCTCGTCGGTGTCGGAGACGTGTTCCTCCTCGCTTACATCTCTGACTACATTTTCAGGCTTTCTTGCCTTGGTACGGCTGCGTTTCGCCATAGTGTTGAAAAAGCAGACGTACAAGTCGGAGTGGAAGATTAACAATTGTGAAAGTTTGTCTCGGGACTACTAGGAGTCTAGGACCGTCTTAGTGCCGATCACTTATTAGCGTAGACTGATTTCAAACCGAAGGCTAACGCAGCCTCGCGAATTCAATAGTTGGTTGTAGAAGTCTCGGTTGCGATACTAACTCAAGGCCCATAGGTGATTAAATCACACAGAAAAAATGCAGTTGAGGCGACACATTTGGTCTCCAAGCGTACGAGTGTCATTCGAACGAATTTCAAATCAGACAAATCCTAGGTTTATCACTTGCCACAGCGACCATGAGCAGCGATTGCCGGGTAATGGACGACGGGGAGTGATGCATGATGGGCAAACGAATTGCAAGCACGCAGACACGCAGACATTGGCGTGTAAACTGAAACTTGCAGCTTGAGCATCATATCATGATCGACGCTGGACAAGAAATGCAAACTTTGCTCACAAAAGTATACACTCATGACAGTCTGATATGATCAGTATAATCTTGAACAGATAGGCCACAATGGCGACTTTGTTCACAGAAATTTGATCGAGTCCCTCTAAAAACGATTTCATTGGATACCAGGACTCTAGTATTGATTGTAGAAGGGTTCGACGAACCGATTGCATGTCTGGCCCTGAAGAACCATGGAGAGGAGAAAGTAAGAAGCATGCAGACCAGCGTCGGAAAGAGGGAACCGGACTTCAAGCAGCTCGAATCGAGATCTGAAACATACTGGAAGTGAAGATTGCGTGGGCCCTGTTGCTCCTTCGAGAAGCCACTCGACTAGATTAAACTCAAGTGACGGACTCGTGGCACGTTGCCGGTCAATCGTCCTCGTGAATAGTAATGGTTTGTTCCAGTACTGCTATGCACGGCGGCTCGGCTGGCTGGGGAGCAGACTCGTCGGTACCAGCAGCTGGGGGTTCCTCACGAGTGCTAGCCTCGGGACCATCCTCATCCTCGTCACCTTCCTCGTCCTCGTCCTCTCCAGGTTTCCTGAACACGAGTTCTTTTCCGTTGACCAACCTACGCTTCTTCAAGGGCATATCAGAAGTGCCAGGTTTCCCCTCCCCAGGGCCAGCTTTATCCGAAGACTTGGCCTTTGCACGCTCCTTTTTCTTCTGTCGTTTTGCGCGATTTTTTGCCGTCTTGGCCTCCGCGAGGTCTCCAGCCTCTTTGCGCCGCTGCTCGAATTCGGATGTTTCTTTTTCCTGATGACATTGAGTGTTGTGGACAAAAACATCATGCAAGTACCTACCTTTGTAGCCTCCTCCTCCATGATCTTGAGCCTTTCATACTCTCGCCTCCTGCTCGCCTTGTATACATGGAACTCGCCACTTCCCGCGCCAGCGCTTGAACCCTGCACATTCTTCATCATCTCTCGTGCGGCTCGTATCGTCTTTTCCTTTGGTGGAGGGGGGATAAAGGCTGTTTTACCAGGATCTTTGAGGAGTCGTTCGAGCTGTGAGCGCTGGCGGTCGAGTGCAGTGAGTGCATGGCGGGATGCACCTGGTGCTGGCGACACAGAATGCGAGATGGGTGCAGGCGAGTTTGACATTGACATGGATCGAATACAAGCGTACAATGCAAAACATTGAACAACATTACATTCGCTACGTAACAAGTCACTAGGATACACACGACCAGCGACGCTAATCCGGATAATACTACACGACTGCAGTCCAGACCACATCGGCAAAGCATCGCTGGCAAAAGAACAGGAAGACTCACGAAGTACTGCGTTCACACAGCCGTCATTCTCTGGATTGTTCGTTATCTGTGCGTACTTGCCGAACACGACCTTGCCTCCAGTCGTCACCATTCCTAACTCGGAGACGTTCACCTCAACCACCGTTCCCTTGGTCAGAACACCGAGCTGGGTATACATCGGTGACTGGGGATTTTTCTTGACACCTAATATTTGCAACTGGAACGTCGCTTTCAAGTCCGCTATGAAAACAGTTTAATAATGACACCAGATTGACACTGCACCAGCTCACGATGGGTGACATTTGCTTTCTTGTATCGCAGGGCCATCGGTCTGATGAACCGTTCCATCTTGACCGGTTTTCGTGTAAAGCCCTCGCCGACAAAGGTTGCCTTCGTCACCATCCGCTTCCACGATTTGCTCTTGCTCTTGCCAGTCTTGACGACCTTGAACATTTCATCCTCGGCGATGCCCCGCACCTTGGGTAGTGGCACGGAGTATTTTGCGGCCTTGTCTTTGCGTTTTTGTTTGATGGCTGACGAGAGTGCCTTGGCATCCTTTTGGCCTTCGCGATCGAGAAGATATGCAGGCAGGGCACCGTCCGGGACGGCAGACGAGTCTGCTTGCTTGACGTTGCGTTCGTCGTGTGCCTTGAGAGTCTTTTTGAGTTGGACCTTTTCTGCGTGACGTTTGGCATGAAGGATTTTCGCTTTTAAGCCAAAGGTTTTCTGGGCGACTGCGGAGGCCTTGTGCACAGAGCGGGCCTCTCGCTTGCGTCTGGAGATGTCAGGTTACGGGCCACACGGGGATATTGGTAGAGCACTGACTTTCGTTCATAGTAGTCTAGTCGTCTGCCATGCCGTTTGATGTGCTCCTCGATGTATTCGTTCTACAGCTCGTCGGTCAGAGAAAGCCAAGGTCATTATGTCCCAAATACCTGCGGCTGTCTGTGGTATTAGTCGGGGATGGGGACAGCAGTGAGGACACTTGCCATGATGAACTGCGGCAAGAGCCGAGTGTTGTCACATCAACTTGACCACGCGTTCGTTCGTGTCCGCAATGTGGCAAGACTCGAACAGCTACTATGGCGCATCCTCCTCGCATAGTCCCTACTACCCCGCACATGCCCAGCAAAACGTTCCCCTCCAGTTCTACGCCGCAGGCTCTGACCAGGGCCAGTTTTATCCTGGCTCGCGCTCGAGTTTAGAGGGTAACATGGGCACGTCTGCCTCGATGGCACCTGGCAGCGTCGCCCAGGCGTATGGCGGTACCATTCAACAGCCAGGCGGGTGGTGGACAGCCTTTGGTACCGGCGGTTTTGAAGGCGAGCCTCCATTGCTAGAAGGTGAGGCCACACTCGAATTCTCGTCCATTTATGTGACATCACGATCGTAGAACTCGGAATCAACTTCTCCCATATACGAGCCAAGTCTATGACTGTTCTCAACCCACTCCAGCATGTAGATGAGCACATTATGGATGACGCAGACCTCGCAGGCCCTCTCCTCTTCTTCTTCTTGTTTGGAATGCTGCTGCTCCTGGTGAGTCGTCCGTCCTCCAATGGTACGACCGGCTCTGCTTACAAGACACTCAGTCCGGGAAGCCGCAGTTTGGCTATATCTATGGTTTCGGCTTGCTGGGGTCTATGTCGATATACACCCTCCTCAACCTCATGTCCGACAAAGGTATCGACGTTTACCGCGTCGTCTCGGTTTTAGGGTACTGTCTACTCCCGATGGTTGGCGTCGGTGCAGTAAGCGTAGTTGTCACTCTTGAGTACGTATCCCATCTTGACCGAATCCACTTACCTAATGGGATCACCTAGTGGATTTGTCGGCTATCTGCTTTCTCTGCTCTCTATCATATGGTGCACATTCTCCGCATCGGGCATTTTCGTAGCGGTGTTGCGCATGTCAGAACAACGCCTCCTAGTCGCATATCCAGTGGGCTTGCTTTATGGATGTTTCGCCTTGTTGAGCGTCTTTAACGTCGGCGCAGGTGGAGCCTCTAGTAGATAGGTTACTCGTTTGTTTATTCAATTGCATACACTCCCTGACCAATAGCATCTGGCCTCGACACTCAGTCAATAGTTAAATATATTATGCTACTACTATAAGGTGTCGATCCGAATGCTAAGTTGCTAAGTTAGATAAGTGGGCAATCTAGCTGGGGTATTTCCTTTCCACCGCCCTACTCGACCTCAGCTGCCGGCTGTACAAGGTCAGTAGTGCTTCCATAATCTCCTCCAGTGGCATTGTCGCATATTCATGCACGTACTGTGGCAGAGAATCCTCAAGGTTCAATCCCGACTTTTTGAAAAAAGGATGCATCACGTCTGGTGTGGCCTCTCCAAGCTGACGCATCGTCAACCGCTGTATCTTTCTCTCTCTAGGTTCGTACACCAACGTTAGTTTCGGGCCAACGCGGCTCAGCGGACCCGGAGCCATGGGTGGAGTGTTTCCCTCCCCCTCGTGCGGTTGCGTGGATCGTCTAGCCGAGGTAGAGTCCATCATGGCAGGACGCTCGTCAAGAGCAAAAGGTATGACCGGGTTCTTCGACAACAGCGGTGAAAGAATGACATCTGCTGACTGTGGAATTGTCGGTCCCGATGATCCCTCGGCGCCAGATCCTACGCCCCTTTTTCTCGACGATGCCCCGTGTAGGCCGCCGGTTGATCCCTGCACCTGTTCCAATTCTCTCGACAAATTTTTCCGCAGTCCCAGGAGCCATGCATAGAGCGCCATGTTGAGGGTGATGTAGATGTCTTCCGAACTTTTATCACCTCCTTGAAATGTGCTGTAAAAGTCGTATACTAGGCGGGCTGTGAGGTCCTGGATGATCTCTTCGGTAATCATCAGCATCTTCATGGAAGGTAGGCCGACAATGTTTGATTCGGTGGGGTTCTTAAAGAGTGACATTATCCAGGATGGGTCTTGTGAGATGGTGGCATTTAATGCCAGGATCGGCTGAAGCTGAGTGAATTTGGAGATGTCCAGAGAGGTGAACGATAGGTGAACTTCTCTGCGGGACGGGAAGTTGTCCTGCACAGTCCGATTTAGACTAGCATGCACATCGCGTCCGATGAACTGCGCAAGCTCCGTATCCGCCATTGAGCGTGGAAAAAGGATGAGCCTGAGCGTATCAAGCCTGAAGCACATTTGTTGGCGGACCAGGTGCGAGATGTCTGTCTCTGCTTCTTTGAATTTCGTCCTTGCGGACTCCAAGAAAGCCGCGGCCACTTCAGTGAGTGGCTTGTCTGGCTTAGGGCCTTGAGTGGCCCGGAAGGCCTCCGATTCCCGACTGGCTCCTGTACGCTGAATAGCGATGTTGACCTTGAACTTATTGACGTAGAGCATGAGCTTGGGGATGGTAGATATTGTGGCCAAAGCGACAACTTCTTTGCCGTGGACAGTGAATGCGAGGAGGAGTGGTCGGTCCTTGTCTTTGGTGGTTGAGGAGATGAGCGACCAGTCATCATGAATATCCACTTGGATTGGATCCGCACTGCAGCAAGGGGTAGATATCAGTGACTTCGTTTGACACGGCATAGGAAGACAAACCGGTAAACCAGCAGGCGCTGATGCTCTGACTCCAGCTCGGCGCTCAGGGGACCACTGGTCATGGTGAGCTCTAACAATCTTGCCGAAGTAGATTCCGACAGCACGTCACCATTCCGACTAACGGTGTGGAATATGCAGTCTGCTACAGTGACGTGGCCAGATATGTTGCCCTTCGCAATTATACCCACACTTGCAACCGACAGAGACAAATTTCGACATGTCTCCGAAAGCTTCGTGCTGATCAGAGTGTTTTCCATATTGAGCGTGACGTTGCTAATGGATTGACCTAGATCAACATTGACTTCAATGGAACGTATGCGGATGACGACTGTTGTGGTCACTCCTTGCTTGACTACCAGGCTATCTACAGGTGGGGGAGAGGAGATGATGTCGGACGCCTCTGCAGATGCATGCTCCGAAGCAATCAGTGGAATACGATCCAACCATACTGCCTTGAAGCACAGCATGTCCTGCAGGCGTGAAAAGCGTATGCCACCCGACATGTCGGTGCTGACGACCAAGGATACCGTGTTGTCGTTATTCCCGGCCAAGTCCTCGGTCTTCGCGAAAGCTAGCGAAAACGCAAGGTTGCGGGCAGCCAGGTTGACGCAGTCTTCACTCAAGAACCCGTGCTTCAAGCCCACAGTGAGACCGTCGACGGAAGCAGTGAAAGTCACCCTGTTGGCACCGGGGGAGATGCTCACTAGAAACCCTCCACTTTCCCACCGGAAGGCTGCCTGGACGTTGACATCAGGTTGGCACGTGAACTCCAAGGTTGATTGGTCGATACGGAGGGAGAAGTTAATCTGTAATCTGGAGGCTCTCTGGAGGTCGGGTACCACCACGGGAGGTGCTGGCTCGCTATCACCAGATACTGTGGAAGGGTTGAAGAGCTCGTCACGATGGATGACAGTCCGTATCCGCATCTGTACGAAGTCGGTGATGTCGGAGACAAACGGGAGTAGAGTAGGCCTGAGTATGTTCTGACTAGAATGTATCTTCGCCTTGAAGATCAATGTGGAAGGTTGCAATGGTTGAGGGATGATATTGACGTTTGAGGATGCTCGATACTCGACCCACGCAGACACGACTGGAAGTCTGATGAGTTCCGTGCCCACAATTGGTAGAGAATCGTCAACATCGTCTGTAAGGGCAGAAAATGTCGATTTGCCATCCCTCCTTTCGCTATGCACACGAATCTCGCCACTCTCAAAGATAAAAGCCCCAAAAATATTTGAGCTGGGTGGTTCATCGGTCAAGGGGATTGCAACTGCCAGAGGTTCTGGAGACTGGTGAACTGCGGCTCGTGGAATATTATTGGCAAGACGTTCCATCCTCTCTCTTCCTTGACGATAAACGTCAATTAAAGCGAAAACGCAATCCGAGATAGAGGAGTCAAGGTCTAGGACGAAACCGGTGATACTGGCGGTGATCCAAATTTGGTGCTTTGAGAGCGATGTGTCTGAACGGAGCTGCGCCTTCATTTGGGGATAGACCAAGCGATTACGAGTCTGATGGCTATCCGAATGGAAGTCTGTGGCTATATGCTTTCTAAATCTGCGAGCGTTTTAACTCATGATCATATATAAACAAAACCACCTTACTGGTTAACAAACTGGAAAGAGAGCTCTCTGGTGTTCATCTGCCCAGCTTCCCCCCTCTGGGAGCTGAATTTGATTCGTCGAACAGAAAATAAGAACGCGCGAACGGATGTCAGATCTTGACCGGGCCATTGTGATGATCCAACGCCCTGATTCAGTGCTAGGGGAAAGGCCACGCCTACTCGCTCTATCTCCACCAATATCGTGTGCTTGCTTAACCATGATGGTTTTTCCGTGTCCGGATTTGGGGTTTGTGTCTCAAAGGTCTTGAGAATACTTCTAGTCTTTTCCTTGAACGCTTCCAACTCTGCAGCTCTTTGTTGCCTCCGGGAAAGTACTTCGGCCTAAAGATCATTAGAGATGTTACATATTACGCAAGTATCCATACCTGGTGATAGTCGATAAAGTCTCCAAGCTCGCTGATTGAGCTTGGTTGCATAACGGCATGAATTTTTGGAACGGAAACTTTCAGAACGTTGTCATTTGCGGATGAGGTAATGTCGATGATAACGAAGGCCGATTTCTCGTTCAGGTCGAAACCATAGTCGTGGGGGATGGTCGCACGCGGTGCCAGCGATAGTGCGAGATTGCGAAGCTGGACCTTCCATCCCAGCTCGCCAACCTCTTTGGCAATGTCTCCCCAGACATCTTGACACTCCAGATGGAATACAGAAGACGGGCCTTCCAACCCGAGTCTAAAACCCTTGACGTTGACATGCACGATGATCTTGCCAGTGAATCCAGTTACCCGTTTGGACTCAGAGACAGAGGAATGCTTCTGGCGAGTCTCCCTGATCAAATCTAATAAGTCCGTAAAGTCTTGGCCGAATTTTTGCTGCACCACAAGTAGGGTGTCTATATGGCTGGGTTTGATTATAATGTCCACGAAATCCAGGGCACCAAGTAACTCGATACCACCCCTGCGTTGATGTCCTGTCAAAGTAAGGGCAGGCAGGATAAACTTGACGCGAGGAGAACCGGAAGAGTTTTCCGTACTGCGGGACTTGTAGGTTATAGTAAATCCCTGCGATCCCAGTTGTAGACCAAAATCGTACGTCCGTTTCGACGGTGCAGCCGGCGAGGAAGAAATAAACCCAGTCGTATCTTCTACAGTCCAAGACAACCACGTTCCCCTCATGACCTGGAGTGTGACACCTAGCCTGGAAATACACCCGTTTACATGCAGAAAAGTTGAAAGTGATTCCGTATTGCGCGCCAACGAGGGCTTAGATACCGTCGACATGCTATTCCTTTTCAGTTCCGAAACGAGGGTCTCTGCTGTGGCTTCGACACTCGGAAGGAAGTCAGCTTGCCACTCTTCCACGAAGTGATATAGTCGGATGGCGCTGCGTGGAACGCTGATCAAGATCTCTTCGAGTCCGAAGATGACCCGCAGTGTTTTCGATGCTACATCATGTCGCTGGGTGACATTGATTCTCCCATCGGCTAAAGCTAGTGATGCTAGGATATCTTGTTCGGAGGCTCCTATTTCGGCTTCTTTGGATCGGGCTCGGACGTGAACACCCTTGAACGCGAATACACCACTTGCGGACTCTGTTCCGCTATCTGGGCGAACAAGGGAAGAGGATGAAAAATCCAGCGAAGAGCCAGTCACTTCGAACGTGAGGTTCTCTGCTCCGGCGCGGACGTTCATGTTCCCGACGTGCGCTACCAAGATGGTCTGGGGTATTTGGCTTGCGGCCGGAGGAGGGCCATCGGGGATGTCATTCTGCCAATATCTCTTGACACGAATTGCACCCCGGGCAAAATCGACAAGCTGAGGTGACGCGGCCAGCGAGATATCAGCAATGTCAAAAGCTGTCACCTGCTGAGTTATTTGTGTGGGAAGCGACGTGTGGGATGTGCAAAGCTGAGTGAGTGGGCTGGGGAGATATCGGAAACATAGCATGGAACTTGTAATATAACTGTGAGATTTCGAAGAAGTCGACAATATAGTGAACTGCGCGGCCCCAATTCCGAAGGTCAAGGAGAGTGGAGCGGAGGAAGATTTCGTAGTCTTCGAAATGTCCGGGGCAAATAGTAGATCCCAGGGATTAGTGTCCGTTTCGTTAGGCGAATCCAAGTCTACCACGAGGTTGGCTAAGCGAGCTCTGACGAGTCGCTGCACTTCTTGATCCCCACCCCATTGCTCGGAATCGGAGCTTAGGTCACACCCTCGCAGAAACAGGCGAAGTTGGAAGAAAAATTTGAGTGGACCGTTTGTCCGCACGGCATGCGGCAACCCTCGCTGGACCAAAAACGATGGCTGTATGATGGAAAGCGGGTCTACAAGAGTGCTGTCTCTCGTGAGCCAGAGGATATGGCGCACGATGGCGAGCGATGACGTGGAGAATCTTGCTTTCCATTCTTGATAGATATTCGACAACACCTCTGCACGATTCTTCGCAGTAAATAGTAGGCAGGCCGTATATTCCGGGTCTGATGATGCCATCTGGATGGTGAAATTACCGACAGAGATGTCGGCATGGTTGTGAGTACGGCTCGCCTGAAAGTTGTGCATTGACATGCAAAACTCCGGTTGTGGAGACTCGGATATGACACCTGTGAGGGGAGGTAGCCTACCTAACCCAATGGTGAGCTCGCCGAAGGTGGTTTGGACAGACATGGCAGCGTGGCGCGACTGTGGAATTGTTTGGACATGCAAATTCGTGAGTGTAGTGTGCACGACGACGTCGACGGCCAGGTTAACCTCAGGCCCACTCGTAGCTGGACCATCGTTACTCTTATTCAAGAATAGTTGCTCCAATACTCGCATCCGCGCAGAATGAACCAGAATATCAAGTGCTGGAGACGGGGGGGACGTGCCTTTCTCCGAGGATACGAAGTTGGATAATCGGCGCGCAAGAACTGCATCCAAAATCAGCTCTGCGCTGAGGTCCTGCGCCAAGGTTGAGTAGGATGCCAATCAATAACAATAAACACGTTACTTGTCGTTCACTCTCATCCTTGAGACGCGACACAAGAACCAGAACGAGTGGAGTGACAAGAACATCAATGCCACGGTAGCACTGGATGCGAATAACAGAACTTGAGTTATCGTTGGCGGATAGTTCTGCCTTGCGCGGAGGGACCAAAGATGTTGGTCTGGAGGCATTTTTGGGTCCATGGAAGCTAGAGGTCGGTGGGTCCTGACATACCATTTGGTCAAAACCATTAGTCTTCTGAGTGATAGCACGTACTTTCAGTTTGACGAAAGGTGAACCTTCACGGTTTGATATATCCACCAAAGAACACTCTCGGTAGCGCCTGGTAAGGCATTCGAAGTGATGGAAGAGAATCCTTCTATTTTCCTCTGCAGAGATCGTCAGCGGGGGACAATATATTGCTCCACTACTTACCCTGGCCCAATGACCACTCACTGTCCGACGATCCGCCGTCCGTTAAATCAGCGTCATCCGATTCGTCATCTGACATGGAGGGCTCAGAGTCGTCTAAATAACTTGCCAAGATCGGTGGAAAGATGCGACTTCTTGCTAAACGTGCGTCCCTGTCCGCTTCGGAAATATTTTCTGCGTCCGATTCAGACAGGTGGGAGAGCTGAGACCAGCGAGGGAGAGGGCCATGATGTTCCTGCTGTCGCTGAATGGTGGAGTTTTGTGCACGATCGAACCGTGGGAGTATGAGCGGAGGAAGATAAAGGTCATTTCGGTGGACGCGATGCGGACGTCGTCGTCCACTACGACCTGAAGTACGTGACTTGCCCCTGAAGTCAACTCGAACTTCTGTGAGTTGCCTGAGCAAGTACTCAGCTCTTTGGGTCAAAATGTCTTGTTCATGTAGGAATGTACTCTGAGGATTGTGATTTGTCTTGGGGAAAATGAATGAGTCCAGCACGATGTCAAAGTCCACAGAAGCAGCCTCGGACCACGACTTCCGTGGAGTGTCCGAAGTCACCAAACCTTTAACAGAAACGAGGGGCAACCTCAAGCTAAGAAACTTGCCACAAAGGTGGCCACGCAGGTCGTTCGTATGCAAAGTAACTCCTTGCGGCATGTCCAAATCAATGGCGGCCGCCCCGGCGATGCAGGTGGCATTTAGAGCTTTTAAAGAAAGCTTCACATATGTCACTAGACTGATCATCGGAAAAGTTTCTTTAGCCAAAAAAAGTATACACACAGTCCGGATCAAGAGGGACACTGAATTCGCTTGCAGGAGCATTCACGACGTCCGTGTAGTGTATTTGAAAAACGTCAAAGACTGCGAGAAGAGCACGGCTTTCCAGCGGGCTTGCAAGGACCTTGACATGACCCAAGGCAATTTCCCATACACATACGTATGTACGTGTACGTGGCGGTGGTCCAAAAAGTCTATTGGCGGTAATTTCGATACCTGGAGAAGGTTGTCCTGCATTCTCGGATATTTCGACAATCACTTACCATCGACGACAAGTCCCTCCTTGAAGTATCGCCCTTTATTGCGGAAGAATTCATCTTCCGGACATGTCTCCATGATACGTCCCCTCAGTTCACCAATATTGAGCGACATTTCTACGACGATATGAGATGTCCATCTGTGATTTCCGTAGTGATCACTTGCCCATGAAGTAATCGTGCAACCGAAGATCCAATTGCAATTCGGGGAATGCGAGGTACAACGAGGTACCAATGTCATTGGTGCTCACCATATTCGAGTGTTTCTCGAAGCCGGGTAAGCCTGCAGAAAGTAGTAAAGACCCACGTTGAACGATTAAACTTAATTCAACTTGAAGCATGTTTGTCTGTACTTTTTTTTTGAGGGATGATCCACTCCATGCTATACCGACTTACCTTTTCTGGTCGCCACTTCTTCTCAACAGGATCGCCCACTTCACCTCTATCCCGTTTCTCTAGATACTCCGTCAGTGTAGAAAAGTTGGTGAAGGAGCCAAAGTAATTGTCCCGGAGGACCATGAAGTATCTGATGGCCCAACCCAACATTCTCATGGCGACATCACCAGCCTATTCTCGAATTCGTAGACGAAAAAAGATGCTTCAAACAGGCGACGTACCACGATTGCAACTTTAAGCTGCTCGATATTGTCAGGGTGAACTTCCGCCCAGTAGTGGTAGGTGCCGTCAAGACGGAATTTTCCCGCTTGTAGAATGTGGTACTCCTTTCCTTGACTATAAAGAAAATAACTATTCCACTTGGGCAAACACATGCAGACGGAGAGGTCTGGCACATCTACTGCGAACGAGATGGTTGTCGCTTCTGGGAGATATGTATTCGATGGGATCCTCATCATCGCCCATAGCTTGGGGGATCGTAGATTGACCATAGCTGACGATGGGTCAGTAAAGTGGTGGTACCCAAAAACAAGATGTGCATACTATTCTCATCCTTGATCTGGGGTTTGTCTATGATGTTCTGGTCGTTGGCATACAGGTTTACATCAAATTGATGCAGGTGAAGTTCCAGTGAGTAGACAGTAGGCGTGAAAAGGTTCCATTCCGTGGGCTCGCCACTAGCCCAGTCGCGAGAAAGGTCAGAAATCATGTTAATATGATCCCTTAGAAGAAATATCACTGGCTGTCGTAAAGAGATAATAAATGACCAATGGCGCTCTGCATTCCATCTGATGGGAGCAGGGAGTGCTGCAGAAACCTATACATAGTCAAGCCTTGTGATGTGATGTCCTCGCAGTCCTACTCACTCGACAGGATTCCGCAGCGATAACTTTGATGTCATTCAAACTTGATGTGACCTCTACGGTGTCAAGGTGCACTTCCAACCGAGACTCGTACCCATCCGGCCCTATGACCATCGGAATAAGAAAGCTGATCGAGGAGCTGTCTCCGGCGGCGACATGGAGCGACGCGTGCTCTCGTGTCCGAAATTTCGGAATATCCGTAAGACCGTCCCACTGCCAATTCTTTGATGCTTCGCGGAATGGAATATTCAGCGTGGTTTTTTCACGCAGTTCGACAAAGATCTTCATCGCGGTCCATATCCGCTTGTCCCCAGGTTTAAGACGTTGGGATACGTCCATGTCATGGAAGGTGGGAGGGAAAAAGGTTCGTTGAAGGTGAGCTCTTCAGCAATTTGTTCAGAAACCACGTAGGATACGAATGGCCGAATCTCACCGTTGCCTGTCTGCCCACGGGCTGTACCGTAATACGCCGTTGCGAACCACCAGGTCAATCCCCCACTCGGGAGGCAAGTCCCCATTCCCAATGTCATACGATTCTAAACCCATCCCTTTGGGTCCATCAAGCTCGTCAGGGACTTCACCAACGACATCCGCGTAATACGAAAGCTCGAGTAAAGGTGCTTCCAAAATCCGACGTTCTATTGCATATTCGAATTTCGTGAAGTCGCAACCGACAAAATTGTTTTCATCCAAACTCTTTTTTCCAGACACAGGTATCTTTCCCCTGAGCCCACTGGACGCTAAATAGTTGGGAGAAAACAAAGCCGAGTACAGCTTGATTCTTCTCCATATCTTCAGGAATACCCCGAAAGATAAATAATGCAGTGGAATGTGATCGGCGTAACTGCAACGCGTCAGACGGCATGTACAAGATGATCGGAAATTGACTACTGACGGGGACGTTTCGGTTTGTGCTCGTATGGCATGGCCTACGCTAGTCATAGACCCCTGGTAGTGCTCGTTTTCTACAAGATGGATCGAAGCATTCTGGAACTTGAAGTTTAGGAGCTGCTTGTAAAGATCACATTTGGATCTTGCCTAGGCTAGATATCAACAAATGTACCAGAGTTGGAGCGTATCGGAGGTCGTACCCGCACAATTCCAAATGTACCATTTGCCCCATGGCATTCGGCAACCATAAGGCTCGGTGTCGATGAATTACCACACACGATGGCCAATTTGGATATCTCGATGGATATCGGTAGCAGGTCTTTGGGATCGAGATATGGCATTTGCCGTTTAACCCAATTGATAGCAGCATGAATGATAGGCGGCGGCTTTATGTTGGCTAGTGCAGATGGAGGATTAAGACCTGACGGGATATAAGGTAAAATGACGGAGGTGAGAGGCCAGACTTGCCCTCCAAGCCCGAAGTACGGGAAAAGTAGCGTCGTGCTTCAGACTCTTCGGGAACTTGTGGTGCTTTTGCTCGCATCTGCGAAAGGATGTGGTCGTACGCTGCAGTTTTGTTGTACAGGAACCACTCGAAACCATGGACGGAGACCTTGATGCGACATGAAGGAAACGAATAGGTCTGGTTAACTACCAGGGTGTCTGTCAGTAAATTTGGGTGAGGAGCACGAAAGAGAGTGGTCGCACAGTCCTCTGCACCAACATGAGCGCGATTTAGGTCATCCCCGGTTGCAGGGACGCGCAACCAATACCTCCAAGAAACCTGCGCTTTGACAATCCTGATAGTTTGGTTGCTGGAGTGATATAGAACATCTTTGAGAAGGATTCTGCCAGCCAGTAATGAAAAGTGAATAGACCCTGATGTGTTCCATGGTTAAATTGATGAGTGTATTCGGACGGTGAGCCAGTGCTCACCAATCTGGATCCATGCGCTGGATTCATCCTTATTCCAATACGTGATTCTCAGGAAGAACCCGATGAGGGCCGCAACAAGGCGGTTAAAGTAGAAGAAGTAGAAGACCGAGGATATGAGCACGCAGATGCAAGCGACCAGGAGGTAGACCTTGAGCATGATCAGGAAAGGAGTGAAACAAGGGTGGGGTCTACGAGTCAGAACTTGGCATGGTTGCGCAGTGGTGGTTCCGGCGAGCGGATGTCACTACGAGTAATTAATGAGTCGGACATTTCCAGGCTCTCTCTCGGGCCACCATGCAGTCTGCGGAGAAACCAACAAGCCCTCTCAAACGCTTTGCTTTCCACACCACCACGACCTGCTCGTCGGAAGCGACGGCGTACGGCAAGTGTATTGTTGCGACATACACCGACGTTCGCAAAGACAGTTGCAAGTACGAATTCGAAAAGTTTGGGCGGTGTCTGCGCCAAGCGGTACGTGTGCCAGACACCACGCCATACGCTCCAATGCTCACACGCGCAAGATGAGGCGCAACTGGTGATGAACCTATTGCACGTTTAAAACTAGGTTATACTGCTGCAGGCCGAGTCCATGGAAATTACAGTAGATATACTTGGGCTATAAAAATGCTACTCGGGCTGCTCAGTGGACATGCTCCCCGGTATTCTCCCTACGCCTTCTGATCTTGGACTGTTGGCGGTTTCTGGTGTGTCGGACTGGTCCGGCACACGACGTCTTGCCTCATCGCGTCGCCTTACGATGGCCCTTAGGTGTGCGGACAGCGGTGTTGGGGTAGAAATCGGGAGAGGGAGGGAGATCAAGTCCGCACGGGGCGCGAGCGGAATGGGGTGTCGCAAGTGGTTTACGAGGTGTCGGAAGCGAAGGTCTACGATCATTGTGGGAGTTTGCCGGCGCGGGTATGTCCGATCGTCAGCTTCGTGGTCTATCTCCAGGGACGGTGTTGGAGGTGGGGGCGGAGTGGGGGGTGATTGGATGGCACTGGACGCGCGGTTTGGGGAGGACAGGTGTAGTGAGAACTCGAACGAGATTGTGATGAGGAGCATTTGGAGAAAGAGGATGAGGGTATCGAGCAGGACAAGGTGTAGCCTGGATGGCAGATACCCTGTGTGCGAGTGAGCAGGTCAGCAGGCGTACTTGGACGAAACCATACCCATCCCAACAAAGTCGAGAACGACGGCTCGCCGCTCTGATGCACCGTCGCGGATGTGCGACAGGAAGCTGGGCGCGTTCGAAGCGCAAAGGAGGATGAACCAGACACGCAAGGACAACTTGGGATCGAGCTCGCGGGGCTTGTAAAAGACGAACTGACTCGCCAGTCTACAGAGCAGGGGGAGCAGTGCGGGCGAGAGGAAGAAGGAGAGGGTGTAGAGCTGGCATATAAGATTGTCGAGCTGGTTCATTCCCGGTGGGCACATTGACATGAATTAATGAGCCGGGGACACGCACCGAGTCGATAATGTGTTGTCGTTGAACGTCATGGCGCCTGTGCATGTCATCTAGTCTCTCCACCGTCGCCGGTGTTGTGTAGCCGAGCACACGACGACCGTGACCTGTTTGTCCTTGTTGGCACAGCAAGTACTACTCAGACTGACACATCGTAGAATAAATACAATAGAATAGTCCGTATCATTCTAGTGATCGTGAAAAAAAACGGGGGTCAGGAGCAACACTGGCAAATCGGGACTCCATATAAGTTGCATGGTCCATCAACGCCGCGTGCGCACCCGTTGACACCTCTGCGTCTTCTTCGCTCTGCGAACATTGTCGTTCACGCGTAGGCTCGTGGGGGTTCGGTAACCGCCCCGGCTCAGCGGTCCGTTCCTGCAGACAGCTTTTCGTAGCGACGGGTGATGGGGCTACCACTGGGCGAGGGGGTAGTGCGCGGATGTGATGCCCAGAGGTGTCAGAGGGATAAGGTGGGCTGGATGCCAGATCCAAAGGCAAATCACTGTCGTGCGTCGACACCGGCATATAGCTCGGTGGCGCAATGTCAAGAACGACATCCTCAGGGTCTTGCGGATCACCCGTGCTTTCTCGCGAATGGAGCAACTCGATATGGTCGCTTGGTTGGCGGACGTGCCGTGTACTCCGCGTTTCGGGCTTGGAGAGTGCATGGAAATAACCCAGACGTCGCGACCGGTCTTCTCTCTTCTGCGTGCGCAGACGGTGCACGTACCGGGCTGCGATCAATGTTCCATCTGAGCAGGGTCAGAAGACGCATACACACGAGAGACGAGGCCCACATAATTCCAAGAGCAACAGTGCGCCAACGATCGCTATGAACACGTACGTCGAGACACCCATGAGGTGTGCGCAACTCGATTCGAGGGACGTGTTCTCGAACACCTCTGAACAGTAGTCGACGAGCTGCTGGCGGTTACTGTGACGCACGGTGACGAGAAAGTAGATGCCGACGATGAGGTTGATGAGGAAGTGGACGTAGAGAAAATACGCGTACAGCATGACGAACAGCTGCTTGCGCGCTACGACGCCAATGACGCTGTGGAGGGTCAGCACAGGCCAGGGCAGGGTGCGGGCACACGCACCCGATGATGGACGCGAGAAAGAGGATGCTCTCGACGATGCCGGCCAGATAAAAGGCCACACGTTCCTTGGTAGTGAGCTGGAACGAGTCTGGTGTGCATGTCCATGAATGTGGGGGTGAACGTGTAGCGCGACGCACGGAATATCTCGAACCAAATGATGGTGGACACGGCGCCGGACAAGAGAAATGTGACGGTGGACACGAGCACGAAACCCGCGCGGACGGGGACGCAGAAGCAAAACGAGCTCGAGCGACAGAGCCATGCGTTGAAGCGTGCAGGCATGGCAAAAGAGCAATGCGGTGGGGTGGCGTTTGAGTCAACACGCCCATGGAGATGCCACTGCGCGCCCAGTCCGAACCACTGCACGTCCCCGAGCGCGCCGCCGTCGGATATGTCTACTCGACAGACATGCTCATACACGTCTCTCTGCACGGACACCCAGAACAGCCGGGCCGCATCACCAGGATATTCGACGCCCTCAAAGGTGCGAATCTGATCTCCAGAATGACGCAGATAAACACCCGCGCCGTGCTCCGCAACGAGGCCCTCCTCGTACACACCGAAGAGCACTGGGACAAGGTCCTCGCCATACAATGTCAGTGCTGTCCGTCTGCGCACCCCCGACTCGCTCACAACGCACGTGCCAGCAATGTCACCCCAAGACATCACAGACTCGGAAAGCTACTACGAGTCCTTGTCCCTCTACGTCATGAACGGCACAACGCGCGCCGCCAAACTCAGCTGTGGCAGCGTCATCGTGGCCTGTAGGAAGGTGGCGCATGGCTTTCTCAACAAGGCCTTGGCTATCGTGCGTCCCCCAGGTCACCATGCCGAGCCTGATGAGCACATGGGTTTCTGCTTCTTTAACAACGTCGCCGTCGCCGCAAGAGTCGTTCAGCTCTGGACCCCAATCCACCGTATATTGATACTGGACTGGTACGTCGATCCATCGCATATCATGCACAACACGCTCTTGACGCTTGCTCAAGGGATGTGCACCACGGTAATTCTCCCCCTTGCATTCTGCATCGAACCACTCACTTTGACCAGGCAACGGTACACAGCGAGCCTTCAATGACGACCCCTCCGTGTTGTACATCTCCCTCCACCGCTACGAACGCGGTCAGTTTTACCCTTGTGGTCCTTTTGGCGGATTGGAGTCCTGTGGAGAAGGCGCTGGTCTTGGCTAGTATGTCCCTACATCTTGGTACAACATCATTCCTTACCGTCACCAGTTCGGTCAACATTCCGTGGCCCACCAAAGGCATGACAGACGCCGACTACATCCACGCCTTCCAGCAAATCGTCATGCCAATTGCGTTGGAGTTTGCTCCCGAACTCGTGATCGGTATGTTCGGGAAAGCAATCCTCGCTCGGTACATTCACAACATGCGTTATCCTGCACAGTTTCTGCCGGTTTCGATGCAGCAGATGGCGACGATCTGGGCGAATGTCACGTCACACCCACTGGGTATGCGCACATGACTCATATGTTGGCGAGTCTGGCTGGCGGTAAAATGGTGGTCGCTTTGGAGGTGTGCAGCAGCCAAGATTTACAAACAGTCCCCTGACAGCATCCTTTTTTGTTCACCCAAGGGTGGCTACAACCTCGACTCCATATCAAACTCGGCCCTAGCGGTTACCCGCGTTCTACTGGGGGACGCCCCACCCGAACTGCCCCCAATGATGGCCTCCGAAGCCGGCACAGAAACCGTCTGGCAAGTAGCACTTGAGCAGAGTAAATATTGGAAGAGTATCAATCCCAAAGCTTGTGAACCCCGGGAAGGTACGTATATTGCATTCCGTTCGTCAATTCAACACATCACCTTTGTGTAGAACTTGACGAAATCACCTTTTCGATACCGGAGATCCTCAAAGGACACAGGCAACACTTTTTATATTCGCAGCATGAAATGTTACAAGTGCCATTGATATCCCCCTACAAAGAACGCTATGGCTCACAAGTGATGTGCACGTACGTATTTCTCTAGATGATCCCCTTGTTTCGCGCGATGACGTTGCTAAAGAGTTGACTTGCTCGAGAATAAGACAGTTGTGATGTTCGTTCACGAATTGTCTGTACACTTGTTCTCCTTTTCTTTGCGGGATCTTACCAAGTCCGATGCAGCGGAAACCTTCGCGTAGAATTGGACGGCAGTCCTATGTGCGACGTCAATATGGAACATTCATATCTCGTACGTTTCTATTCTTTTATCATGTTATTGCAACCAATGTCTCCCACAGATCGACTTTTCGAAGGAATTAATTGCTTGGGTGAAGAGTGAAAATTACGCGCTTGTCGACATCAATCTCTTCCCCAAGCCATTTTCCGCTTCGGCGCTGCCGACGTTGCTGGTACAATCTTTCTCGAGGTGGTGTTCGACTTGACTAAGTTGGTCTACCATAGCGTCCAAAAGCAGCAGAAAATCCAGCTAGAGATCTCCTAACATACGTCTGGGATAACTACGTCCAGTGAGTGAACCAGACGCGCGTAGTTTACATCGACCATTTTCGACTCACGCGTTTCCTTTACTGTAAAGAATATCGAGCGCAACATGCATTGTCCTGATCGGTCATGGTTTGGGCTGCCAGTCCTTGATGGACATGATCAACGTCAGAAGTAAGTTGGGTAAGGCAAGCAGGTCCCAGGTTGTCTGACTAAACGGCAGGGGCTAATATGGTCAAATATGTCAATCTTGTCGTTCAAGTTGTCGGAATGGGAAAAATACCACTGATACCCAAGGATGCCGATAACCTCCGACCATGGTATCTGAAAGTAATGCAGTCTCGTCTTACCCTTGTGGCCTATAATTACTCATAGATCGAAAGAACTCTATGGTCATTGTACACCCTCGGCACCCGGCTTTCACCCCAGATAGCAAGATTCTCAAACGACATGGGCAAGTCGTGAAAATCGGTATTTGACGCCTGTGTCTGTATCCGATCTTCTTGCTGACTCATTTTTGCAGAAGAAGTTAAGCCAATCAAGACCATCATGAAAGCCCTTCCTATGATACGCGAGCATGTACACCAGCTCGCAAGATCTAAAACGTAGTACCACCATATTTGTGTATTTCCATTTGTATTTCGGTGCCCTGGTATTTACAGCCATACCACGGAGCGGTTGCGAGAAGAAAGATACCTACGACTCGGGCCCCTACGTCAAGAATCGAGCCACTGGCACCAGCGGCGGCGAAGGTTAGTTGATGTAAGTACATCCTGGATGGCAGCACTTGCTGTAACGATGTATTGCACCCTTGAGAATGCTGTGCTCACGCCCGCGAGAGCTTCAGTATACTAAATACAACACCAAAGATTGGAAACTAACAAGGTGTCATGACCCGCAAACCGTAAACCATCAGCGGCAAACATGACCCTGTGGTTTACCAAAAGAATGTCACTCAGTAGGGGATCGAGCACTACCCTGTCATGTGTAGACTGCTCGCCTTGAATTTCCTCTAGGCCGCGTGTCGAACCGTAGGACGCTGGAATAGGACCTAAGAGAAATGCACGAATAAATGCTGTGACGACAAAGAATGCTAAAACATACGAGATGGAATTGCTTTGCAATTTAAATCAAGCTTGATCTAAGGAATCGCTAGGTTCAAGGCACGTATGTCGTGGCCCAAGGCATGCAAACTCTCCATGGGTAGAGAAGCAGAACCAACCTAAAGTGCTATTCCCAGCCAAGATGCGGCCCCGACAAGCTTCTCGCTTATACTTGGCGTTGTCGCGAACAGAGTAACAGTCGGTGTATTACCTGAATGTTATGCAGATAGGACATAATTCGATGACAAATGCTTGTCCTCCTATACCTCGAGTAAGTGTATTAACCAACGAAACGAGTGTAGTTGAACCAATCGCATTGGCAGAGTGACACCACCGGGTATGGAAAGTCGGTGTGCATCGTCGTGTGTTAAGCCGATCCAAGCTTCGGAGCCACGGTAAGAAATATTGGTCCTAAAGTCTGTCAGCTTTGGAACTCAACTGAGATTAAATTACCTTTGGGCGAATTGTTAGTGGGAGTGTATATCAACTATCTTGTGATCAACGATGCAACCCTCGGGAGATAAGATGAGACTACCCTGAGTCACCCAACTTCCACTGGCACCTACGTCGACCGTAAGGAGATCATACACTGCTAAATCCTTTTCAGATGCATAGCCTACGAATTTGATGACACCCTTATCTAACAGGATGTTTGCACCACAGCATAAGAGGATCTCCGGTCCATACCGTGACTGAGGCGTTGTTCTTGGGCAGGGTTACACGCGTATCGTCAACGAAACGGTCAGATTGGGTCCTCCGCGCAAAACAAGTCGGAAGTGGTCCGGGCTGTACATGAAGCGTACAACACGTTTTCAGTGTTTCCTCAACATGGATAGGCAACCCAGTGTCACTGGAATCCTTCAAGTTGGCGACGGATATGTAGTAGGAAGCACACCACATCCAGACCACGGCAGCCGCACCGCACAAGGCGACGACGCGCATTAGCCTGGTCTTGGTCATGGAACCTTCAAGGGGATCTCTCAACAGCAATATGGTAGGAATGATCGAAGCTTCAACGAGCCGTCAGCTGACTAAGCTGCATTGAAATCGATGAGGTAGGACCTGAAGGCCTAAGGCCCGGCCTGCCATAAAGTGTCTTGCTAGAGAATCTCTCCGGGTCGCAGAGAGTCTGTCCAAGTCGAGACGTTTCGGACTTAGTAAACGTATCTTTGGAAAGTACACTTGAACTTGTCATAGCCAGGGCACAGTGCTGGAACAGCCACTGCCAGTGGCTGTTCGGTAATGGCTACTAACATCGCCGCCGCCGCAAGAGCGAAGCCACCCGTCATTCAGCCCGGCGTCGGAAATAATATTATCATTAACCCCAACCAGGTGAGCTCGCGCATAATCCACAACGATCGGCTTACAAGTGCCACTGGAGCGCTTGAACCCAGTTCTCGAATGCATCCGCAATGTGGGTAAGGAATTTGGTGACATTGTCCCCGACTTCCAGGTCGGTCGTACGACGTGCATATTGTTTCTCAGGCATGTGTCTTCTCTGCGGCACTTGCGTTCACGTTCCGATCAGTATGCCAGTCTGAGGTACCATCGACTTCATCCCGAGTACATTCACACCCGGATCGAGAAGCTTGGACAATCCTACAACCTCCGGATACTCCTCATCATGTGTGACGTCGTAAGCAGTCGCCGTATGCCCTTTCAACTTTATTCATGTCGCCCTCAGACTGAACACCAAGAACTTATCAGAGAACTTACCAAAGTAACGTGTTGTCCCTCTTTAGCGACCTGACACGGACATTCACTACAGGTGTGTTTGATCAACAATCTCACTGTCATCGTAGCATGGAGGTATGCCCGCGCCCCCCGCAACTATTTGCTCTGACCCGCTTCAAAGCAATGACGAAGCTGGCCAATACATTGCAACGTTTAAGCAGTTCGAACACAAGCCCCCAGACCTCATCAAAGAGCGCGTTGATAAAGACTATGATTCCCAGCTGCGCACCGCACTCACAAGCATCAACAAAGTAAACAAGACTGACGTTGAAACACTCCGCACGTCGCTCGGTGTATGTTCGATACCAAAATTCATCGTCAGTGCCTTATTCCACGAACAGAGCTTTGCAGATATTAGCAGGGCGTCCTCCGACAGATTGCAAACATTACCGGGGTTTGGTCAGGTTAAAGTGAGAAGGATGAAGGACACGTTTGAGAAGCCATTTCGCAACCAGTCGACGAGCTCAGCCTTCTCGCTTGGTTCTCAAGTGCCACCCGCCCAACTGCGCAATTTGGCTTCTTCAGTGAACGATGTAACCTCCGGGGTGGTGAACGATGAGCCTGAAGAGTCCCTGCAAGCTTTACCCAGAGACCGCCAATCCCGCGAACCAAGCCCTGTATGGGATATCGAACTCGACCTTATTTAGCCTAACTAGGATATAACTACTCCCCGTGTCGTCGGTCGATGATCGATGGTCAATGATCTTTGTAGGGTTTCAGTAAATTCGTCACACAAATAGTGGCTGGTAGTACTCACATTGTCACAATTGCATACTGCTGTTCGATTTCAAGTGCGCAAAGCTAAAATATCTAACAAGTAGAATCCTCTTCGCAAAAATATGTATAATTGACTGAATACTTTATTTAAGGATATTGCCAGCAAGCAATATAGTGTGTATTAGGCCATTTCATAGAAGGAAATACCTGGAGCATACGATGTAATAGCGACAGAAACAAAACACAGCAACAGCGAATGCATGAAGGGGAAACAAGTCTTCTACACGGAAGGTTCACGTGCGCTGTGGTGAAAAGTAGGCTTTGAGAGTGGATGCCTGTCGGGATGGACGAGAATTTTTGAGCGCCATACGGTCATAGTTAATGCGCATCATCAGACAATGTAATGCCCCTTTTGTTCTCGATCGATCGAGATTAGCGGCACGAGTGTCAACTAGAGTAACCGAAGTCATAAATGTCTCGCCTGTATAACAAAGAGTACACTTACCAATTTTACTGTGCAGAACCTCAAGTGCTCTGCGAAGGACCTCAAGAGGTGGCATTGGTAATCTCCTAGACTTGCTTGGACTTCCTTGCACGGAGACGCTACCTCCAGATTTCATCGTAGCACGCTCTTCTTCAACATATGGTCCTATATCGAAGAGAGCCACAGCCAGGATATTAACATAATGCTCAAGGTCCTCGTAATCTGTTAATCCACTTGCAACATCAAACAGCTCGCGGGACGCCGAATCGGGGGAAACTAATAGTATTAGTGGTTCGAGTGGAGGTGCCTGATACTAAATCATATTTCAGTCGTTGCGGTGCGAATTGAAAGGGAAAAACTTACGACTGGGATAGTGGGAACGGAAACCAATAGGCAGTACGCCACACTTCGTGCGATGCGCCTCGTCTGCCCACTGCCACTGGCAAGGAACGAGATCGACTGAGCTTTGTTGATGGGAGCCAATTGTCTAGTGAATCGTAGAATCTTCTCGCGGACATCATGGATCTAGGGTTCAATATTGGTATGTGGCATCTGGAAAAGAGTTTCACGCACGAGGTCATCCGGTACACAGTAGTTACAAACGACGTCTATAGTAACGTTCAGTTGGGTAGTGAGTTCACCTGAGGTCAGCGGGTCAAGTCCTATAACGACTAGGCTCAACACCACATTTGCGATATCACCTGAAGTGAAAGCACCAGCACTAAGGTGTGTCCCATTAGTAGTGTTATTCGACCAGGCACGGAATCTACTGACCAGCCTGCGGTCTTGATGATGATGAGAAACTTCTTTAAAGCTTTCAGGAGGGTTTCACGGTCGAGGTGGTTCTTCCGAGTACGTTCCTTAACATATCCAAGCCCCTCGAGGGTCGAAGGGTTTGCACCTAGTTGAACCAATGCAAATAGAATAGCAGCGAAAGGCATTTGTATCGTGCGTGTGTTGGATCCCCACAGGTCACGAAGAGCGACGCAAGTAGCGTTGGCGACTTGCGAAGATGCGAACAGGGCTAAAAAAAAAATTAAAGACTCGAAGACAGACTGCGAAGGCAGCCTACCCATGCTAATGATTTGAGGCATATTTGATAATAGGACGTCTCTGGGGACGGCAGCAAGCACACCAGTGCGGAGAACCAAGTCCAGCACGGAATCATCTGAGAAGTCTATGATCAGCTTTGGCAGACAAGGATTGGAGCTCAAAAGACACATGCCATCGCGCTCAAGGAGATCGCCTAAGCAAATAAGAATGGGATGACCTGACAAGGGTGAGATTGGCGTAGAATCAACATCCATATCTTCATCGGAAGGTCGTATCCACAAGAGGAAGCCCTGAGTCATCTTTAGGTCCTGTACCTTTTCCTTTCCATTACTATCTTTATCGTTGGCAAGTAGTCTATTGATAGCTTCGCCAGCGACAGTGCCCAACATCTTTGACTCACGATCCCCAAAGGTAACCTCTGCATTGTCGGGATCAACGGGACTGGAGAACATGCGGGACTCATGAACAGCTTTCCAGGCCGCTTGTTCATCCGTGAAGCATGATTGATCCATAGTGTCGAGTTCACTATCGGAATTAGCTGGCAGTTCACAAGAACCTTGCCTGGCCGCTTCTTCTGCGAGGCGAAGAGCGGTAGAGCTAGTACCACGTTTTTCCTGCAGCGCCTTCTCGCGCAAAAGAGCTTGCACAGGGTTCGCTGATTGTGATTTCTTGCGAGCTGGCAGACGAGATTTTGTTACGCTGGCAGAACTCGATGATTCAGCTATTGTCATGGGCAAACGAAAAACTAGTGCAGAATTGCGAGTTCTCGCGGACGTTCGCGGACGGGATGGTGATGATCCAAGCCTCACAGTCCTGTGAGTACGGAGATTTGCAGAAGGGTCACCGAAAGTTGAAGGCACACTTGACAATGGGGATGAAAACATGTCACCCCGTGTCTGTGATGCAAGAGTACTATGTGGAAATAAGAGTTTAAGACTCGACATACTGGAACCCAAAGCTCTCACCTTCGTTTGTTTTTACCACCAATTAGAGGAAGTTCATCGTCAAGTTCGCTGTCGTCACTGTCTTCCAACTCGTGAAATGAAAGAGGCACTTCGTTTTTGTGGGATTGACCGGCAGCAAATGCCCTCGCCTTAATGTCTGCAATAATTTTGGCAGTCTTAGCCTCTGAATCAATCGGTTCTGGAGTAAGGGGGAACGGGTGAAGTTCATTCGTATCCGGTGGGGAAGGAAGACATGCCGAAACAATATCCGGGGTCTGAGTAGCAGTGTTACTCCTGGATGTCGCGGCGGAGCGAACAGCGGCATCAAAAAACGGTGACCTATTCCGTGAATGGGCCAAGGGCGAACTGCGAGTAGGAGAAGGTGGATCCACTTCCATGGCATGCTCGGGTACGCGGGGCGGGGAGGAATTTGAAGACTCGAATGTCTTCCGCCTCCACGTGTCGACGCCTTCTACAACATTTTCCAGGTTACGAGGTTCTATGGTGGGGAGAGCGAGCTCCGCCTCGTCAGACTGACTGCTGTAGACAACCCGCTCACTAGAATCCAAGGGAGGCGTCATTAGAGTGCTGCTTTGAACCCGCACTGGTGTCGGCAGTTGCGCTAACGAGCTGTGAGAGGAGAGGGGCGAGGTAACATATATGACGGTTTGGGGGCGTTCAGGAAGCGAGCGTTTCCTCGTAGACTTGAGCTTCATAGGAGGATTAGAGGATGTGCTGGGGTTGATATTGTCGGGTGAATGAGCACGCTTGCGCGTTGTCATCGTCGCAGCGTTGCACGTCTGGGAGGGAACACCTGGAGGAAATAAATTTGAGTATAAATGCGGGGAGTACGATGTATGCTCACTCGAATTCATAGGCGACTGGTAATCTATGGCGGTTTTCGATGCTCGCGTCGCCGACCTCCGCGTCACAGACATCCCGACAGAACTGATGGATGTCGGCAACGTTGGCATAGACGCGGAAGAAGTCTGGACAAAAAAATCAGTCAGCCTCTTGTTATTGTTTCTTGAGGAACTTTTTGCAGGCATTTTGGTTGCAACGTCTCAGACTCGGGCTCAAGGAATTCCGAGCGCGTTCCCCGAGAGACACGTGACATGATATGACAACGCGTAACTTGGTGGCCTGAGCGTCATAGAGCTAATACCAGCGCATACACTACATTTATGACTTGTAATATATCGATTTTCTACATCTCTGTTTCATGAATCTTTGAGCAGGAAAGTTGTTATTTCTTAGCCTTCCCGTTGTCTGGGCCATCGAGTAACAATTTTTAGTAGCTTTTTTTACGCCAGTTAGAGCGGCGATTAAAACCTTCTCAAGCGCTTTGCCGAGTTGTTGGTGAGTTACTATGATACAACTCACCAAGCTATTATGAACTACCGACTACGAGGTGCATAAACGATACAATAATAACTTAGCAAACCCTTCTCAATTACGTTCAACAGTGCAACTTGATATCTAAACCGTCCGAGCGAACGCATGCGATGATGATGTAGCGCTATGTAGCAAAGTGTCCATCAAATGGTTGTACGCATTGGAAATGAGGATGTCACTCTATGGAGATGCAATGACAGGTGAGTGGAAACAAGATGAAGTGCTGTATCAGGTATAGAAAGCATTTAAAACGCAACGGGTTCGTATTCTTCAATCGTCGCGGGTCTACTGTGCGATGTGGATTGCGGGTAGAGTGGTGAAGGAGGGTGTGAATATCGAGGCGATGATGCATTTGTTGATGAGTACTGTGATTGTGAAGGCGGGCGCGAGTGCGATCCAGCGGATGGTTGCGACGACCAACGCCTCGGTAAGAGCGACCCAAGTGTCGTAGAGCCTGACTCCTCAGAGTAGACACTGCGTTCTTCCGTCGCAATTTCTGAGGGGCTCTCCGGGTACGGTTGGTTAAAATTCGGGTCAAGCGGAGTGTTCCTTTCAGGTGTGGGATTTCTAGGCCGTCCTGCTGTGTCTGTTTCATTGTGTCCTTTCTCCAAAACCGATGGATCGGCAATGCGTGCTTTGCGTCGTCGAAATCTTCCAGGTATCTTTATCAAACCCAAGTTGACAATGGTGTTGATGAACATGACGACAACCGCAATAGAGATGAGGACGGCAACTACAATGCCAATTACGACGCGAGGAATAGCTGCGACATTGAGGCTTTGAATGAACGAGATCAGCAGACCCGTACATAAAACACGAGTCAGAGCCAAATATGTCGCGAGGATGTCGCCCCCCCTCGTATTGTGCGGCTTGAGAAATAATAGGTAGGCAAGGATCGTACATTCGACGACCAGGATACATATGATTTGCACCTCTCCGGCCGTCTGGGCAAAGGCAGTAAACATGGCTTTCACAAGGATGCTGACAAGGAATGGTACGCCCGCGAAATATCTCTCTGGACGGTAGAGGGCGAATAGAGGCCCATATGCGGTAATGGTTTTGGGTTGGGTGTACAGTGCATATGGCGTGGCATGAATTGCAGAGCGGATGATGCGGAAAATGGAAAACGATAGGTAGCCAAGAACTGCCAGGAACAGCACTACTGAAAGCAGGATCGACAGCCAAGAGTCTTTGAGTGTCCACTGATACAACGCAAAAGTGCTGATGGGGGTGAATGCAACCAGGCACTAGTCCGGGCGTGTAAACAGATACGCTCAAAGCCGGAATGTTAATGAGCGCTCACCACACGCAATAGCCACCCGTACGCAAACTGTAGGTATAGTTCTCTTCTAACCAAGAAATGGGAGTAGTTTCTCTGCCGACTAGCAAGCGTCACAACGCCGTAGCCCGACGCAACCACCGCTATCGTGATTGCCAAAACCATCAAAGTCACGAGGAAGATAGTCATGAACGCGTTGGCTGTGGCAATCCCCGCATAGCCGACGTAGATGGGGACACCAGCCTGTAGGACATTGCTAGAGGATGCAGTAACAAGTTGGACGGTTCCAGCGTTATCCAGTTCTTGGACACCACTAGATAGAGTACGCGATACAAGATCTACCGTCGTGAGACTGTCTAGTGTCTCTGTCCCAAGGCCGGTCGTTGGGTAGTCGGAAGGTGGGGTAACCAGAGCATTGTAAGGGCTAAGTGCCCTATTGACCAAAGCTACAGCTGAACCAAAGGTGGCGTCTGCCATGTTGCCCCCAGTAAGGTGACGCATGTTGTTGATCGAAAGCTGGATCGGAGAAGTGGCGGAAGCCGGAAATAGACCCATTGCCCATGAAAAGTTGGTCGCAAAAGCGATGTAGACAGAAGAGTAGTTTAGATCAAGAAGAGCTGTCGAAGCTGCCCACTGGAACAGATAAAGCAGATCGAACAGCCGATGTGGCGCGAACGCATCGGATGACGGCGAATGCCAAATTGCAGACAGAAGCGCAAGAAGCGCTAAGGCGCCAGTGGCCCACTCCACCGCCATCTGGTGTGCTGACCATCCGTTAGACAATGTTGCCTGAACACAAGCCTTAAGCTCGCCAGTGGCGACATCAGTGAGTGACAATTGCGCATAACTGGAAAATACCATGTAATGAGCGACGTCATAGAAAATCGAATATTGAAAACTCACGCTTCCAGGTCCGGGATGCGAAAAGCTATGTTAGGGATCTTGTCGCTTACACCTAAAGAAGAGGGAATCGGAATAGAATCCGATCCAGTAAAGTTGTAGGTTGGTAATGGGCATAATGCACCATTGAACAAAGAACAAAGGTCAAGTGTGAAGTTAAAGGGGTGCATTCCATAGACGTTCAGCATGATGTTGGCTGACACGCTAACATTGGGCTCCTATAAGGGAAATAGTTATGTGGTTGAAACTAACGAATGTGATAACAGAGCTTACAACACTCGCTGCAGAAATGTTAAACCAGATGGATGCATTTTCCTGGAAGTAGACGACATCGAATTGTTGGATAAGGAGCGCATCGGGTTGTGAACAGTAAGTGACAGACGACGTGACTGGAGGAAGACCATCGGATCAGGTGTGTTAGGGTTCGATGGGATGCAATCGGCTCACAAAGTGAATCATCCCTAGCAGAAACTTGAGCAATAGGGAAAAGAAATGATAGGGGAGTAAGACGTCGCATCCAGGCGACGAGCATGGTGGTGTGGTTGAAAGGGTGGAGAACTAAAAGGCGATGATATGGGCCAGCTATCACGAGGACACTGGGTTCCCACTGAGGTATTATAACAGTTTATTGAGCTGCGTGTTGGAGGCGTGCTTGTTTCCATTTGTACTCACATTTATTGTTGTCACTGAGGCTGTGGTAACGACGTCTAGACCGCTTTGTTCTCGACACAGAAGCGAGCCGGCCTTCGCGAACTCAGGATCCGGCAAGGCAAAGAACTGGAAGGAAAGACCTGTGGAGCCTTGACGGCGCAAAGAATTAAATGTAACGTATGACTTTCGTTGTCTAACATGCCAGACACAGTGCCAAATTGCCGAAATTGCAGTGGCAGTGGCAGTGGCAATAGGGAAACAGTTGGTGGCTGTGTGAGCTCTATTAGTAAGAGCTCCGCACTAAAAGCCTCCATCAGCGATTGTAAACAAGAGCCATTATACTACGTCAAGAATGCACAGTGATCATAGTTCCCTCCTTGGTTCGCCCCCCACCAGCTTGGGAAAAGATGCGAAGTCCCTGCCGCACCCTGGACTGCGAAGGAAAGAATGAACACCATAACTTGGGTTCCTCCATCAAGAGCTGCTCCAACTTTCAGTTTCGACACGTAATATAGCCGGCTGGTGGAACTCACCAGCTCCAACAATGTAGTTGTACTTGGTGAACCATCGAGGACGGCGTGTACGCAGCCACCACTGAGAAAAGAAGGCGACCGCAAAGTAGGAGAGAATCGATGAGTTGATTCCTACGCAAAGCCATCCGATAAAGTATCTGTGGCAGGTTTTTCAGTGCTCACAGGCAACTTGAAGGAAGCTGGACATACGCAATGATCGGCGTGTAAAGATAATCGAGCCGCAGTCTCGGCCAAAAGCGGTGTGCCACCCAGAACGGGATAGGAACGAACAAACCGAGCAGGTAAGCCCATGGCACCCACTGATATCTCTGACCCGCCGAAAACAGTTCATGGCTCAGACCGCCCCACGCAATGGCTTGCGAGTTATATTGCTGTGGCTGTTGACCAGACCAAATATTTGTTCCTTGAATCGAGAGAAGAATCTCTCGCTGATTATCAATGATAGAGTTCATCAACACTGCACGAATGTGAGCGGCTGGCTACTCGAATAATTGCTTCTTTTGCCTTACCATAATTCAATACCGTCCCAAGGAGCGTGCCAATAATCTGCGCCGTGAATGCCGCACGCGGGGGAAGTTTCGTGTCTGGTAAAGGTGAGTTACACTTGCACCCGTTTTGAAAGCACATGTGCACCTACATTGAGCAATTTTCAGATCTCGGAGTAACAATTGGGCCTGTGTTACAGTGTCTGTCCCATGGCACTTCAGCTCGCCTCATGTCATATGAATGCATTACTCACTATAACTGTAGAGCACGAAGTACATGTTCGCCATTGGTTTGCCAGGATGTAGGAACCCTCCAATCATTTGCACGAACCTTCATGTCATTAGTGTCATGCATGTCCAAATTATACGAAAAAGTCATATACGGTTGTATGATGAAGGCCAAGCCAGTGATGGCGAAAAGTGCTCCGAAAAAGAGAATAGACAGGGTAGCCAGCAATACGGAAATCAAAAAGCCCCACCTGTGAATAACGGTTCAATAGCTTTACAATGCGATCACAAACGCAACTTACCAAGGAAGCGTAGAGTCCGTTTCGTATATAACGACAAGGGCAACGATGATGGATAGTAGGAACGTGATGAAATACCAGCTGTCTGGTGCATCGGGATACTACATGTAGTTTTCAGAGCTGTTCCCGGGCGACACAAGTGACTTACTTTGAGCATCTCTAGATAGTGAGGATCGAGCTCCTTATTCTGACTTGCATCCCTCATACCATCATTCTTCCAGAACTTCCAACTGAAATTCTTCCATGATTCCTTGAGAGCCTGGGGATTCGCCCAACCCCATGCGGAACGAAGGTCGTCCATGTTCCAGAGAAGGAGATGCGTAAACGTTGCGGCAAGTCCCAGATTTGTGGCCAATAAGTTCACCACCCAGGTAGAGGAATACCAAGGAAGTCCCTGCTCCGCAAGCAGAGTTGGATCGACTTCGTAATCTGAGTTGAGGATCAACGTCTGATTATACTGCGTGCCATTCTCATAATAAAGTAGTTGAGAAAGCTACCACAGGAGGGACGGTCAGCGCATGCGGAATGTTTCATTGATCAGACCTACAAATGGGAAGTTCTGTGCTTGCCAGACATTATTATAATAGATCGCGACAAAGACGACCCTAGTCAACTTAGGTTATCATGTTTGCAGACCTCCGGAGGCTAACGTACATGCAGAGGATGTAACCAATGAAATTAGATACCTGGACAATAGTTAGGCCTGTGCAAATTGTTCAATGAATGCAGCCTCACTTGCGCTTTGAGAGGAATGGTCATGGGGTTAACACCGCCAGAAATGTACTGCAATAACGGTCAGTTGAAAAACGGAAAGTTACAAGGTATCACGTACCTGCCAGTCAAAGCAGATGGACAGTAGCCCAAGACCCTCGTTACCGTTAGTACCACCGAAAACACGAGAGAACGTGGGACTATTGGGATTGGCCAAACAAAAGACAGAGAGCCCAGTGAGCAACGGGAACATCCATTCCGGGAAAAGCTCCCAGATAAATATTCTATCAACCATCGAGTAAGAATATCACACTCCTGTTCGTTACGAACAACTTACGCTCCAAAAACGAAGTAAAACATCTTGATTTTCTTCCTTGCCATATGCCCGCCTTCAAACAAGGCATCCAGCATTGAAACAAGTGGAAGCACAATAGGATATAACATTTTGGATGGGTACAGCAGAATAGCTGCACAAATGCATCGAGTTCAAACATCCAGATCAAGTGTTTGGATTAATACACACAGCGCATCATTCCACCAATTCCATAACCCAGTAACTGGCTGGAGAAGAGGAGGAAAATCGAGGAGCCAGCGTTTGGCGTGATGTTGTAGTACAAACGTTGCACTGCGAGGACTTCCGTACCAAGGGCCGAGTTTGCTGCTGCACTAGCCATAATGATAATAAAAGCATTCTCTTTCTTGTTAAATGGGCCCTGTTAATACGGGTTCAGTTCAGAGGAACCCATAAACGTGCGAGAAGAATTTACTGGGTTCAGCCACCTGAAGTAGCCACGACGGGGAATAAATGTTTCCATAAAGATCCCCAATACATATGACACAATGGCAAGAAACATAAGCGAGACTAGCACAGTTTGCTGATGCCCATCAAGGTGCCATAATGATCAATAAAGATTGTTTGTTTGCAATGACGAAGTTAACGCACCGGTTTAAAATAATATATCTCAGCTGTTAAAGGGCACGAGTTACACAAGGTTAGATGAAACCAACATCACATACTTACCAAGAACACCTCCAAAGGCGGAGAGACCTATTCCAATAAAGAAGGAACGAAAAGTCCATGGGTTTAGACTCGGATCGTCAGAAATGGATATGACATGGGTCGCAATGTCACGCTCGTCCCGAAGGACAGTGGCCTCAGCAGTCTCGAATTCGGTAGTGGCGGTCTCGATATCACGCTTTCCATGAAAGGGCTTCTCGTCACTAACGCTTGATGACTCCTTGCCACTGGGATTGTGTCCGGGTGATTCGAGAATATCAACGATACCATCTTGGAGAGCCATAGTAAGCCACGTCGGCGGGGGGAAGTTGAACGGCGGGTTAACTTTAGCATGAATCTTAAATTGTTCGGGTGGAAGGGCGGCGAAGAAGCCGAGTGATGCGGCTTATCTTACCGGCCCTGGGATTATACCGCGGCCCTGTGCATACATGGATAAGTGACGTTAGTTTGCTTGGAACAGGCCCATCACGGACTGAAAGGCAGTACATACAGTTTAGCGAGACTTTCCTTTGGCACTGACGGGCTCATTAAATATTTTCAGTTGAACGGGAACAATAAGCACCATGCGTTACCTACATTTCCGTTTAAATAGCTCTTCCCATCATAGAGGCAACGAAAATGTTACATTGTAAGCATGACCAGTGTCGTTATGGAGCGGTAGGGAATTACTAGGTATGCGTTGACATACCATGATCATCAACATCCGGAACGGAGACCACCGCCGATATCGATGATTGTGCCCTTTGATCGAGTGGTAAAACAGTTGGGCGCCCTGACCAGGGCTGTCCTCTATTGCATACTGCCTCCCACTTCATGAGGGCATCTTCATCCCATATCTTATTCGACATGTCATCAGGTTTCTTCAGGAACTTGTTGCCGAGGCAGACGGGAGGGACGTAATCGTTGTGCACTGGATGTCTGGAAATCATCGTGAACAACTAAATCAGGCTTGACGCACGAGTACTCACAGATAATGAGGATTATATCTGTATCCTTCAGAATACCCCAATTCTTTCATGAGCCCCGTGGGTGCATTCCGCATTGCCATTGGGACAGGCGCTGTCATATCCATTCTCGCTGTCACCTCAGCTGAATTATAAGCTTCATATGCACGGGTGCTCTTCGGAGCTTCGGAAAGATAGGCGACAAGGTGTGCCAGGTTAATGCGACATTCTGGCATTCCAACTTGTTGACAAGCATGCAAAGCTGCAATTGCCTGACAGTACAGTGATGAATTTGTCATGATCTATTGTACTCGATGTGGTACTGCTTACTCACTAGTGGTAACGCATGATGGTCCGCAAGCCCAATATCCTCGCTGGCGCAGACCACCATTCGTCGGGCAATGTACAAGGGATCTTCGCCAGCGGTTAGCATACGGGCTAGCCAATACATCGCCGCATCGCCCTGACTGCCACGGACGGACTTATGAAGAGCAGAAATCATGTCATAATGGCTTTCGCCTGTTCGATCGTAAGAGCAGGACACCGACTGTCGTAACGAAGCAAGGAGTTCCTCTTCTTGTAAGAGGTCCTTTGATGCGAAGACGAGCTCCAGTAGGGAGAGGGCTGTACGTGCATCCCCAGCGGCTAGAGAAATTAGAGACGCGATGATGCGAGGTGTCAGCGATGGATGGCATGGATATGGACTGCTGTTCAGTTCTTGCGTCGTGAATGGTTCGTTGGAAGTTTGGGAGTTAGCTGGTTGCTGCGAAGCCGACGCAGTAGTTTCATTTGGATGGGATATACGCCCCACAGCACGAGAGATGATGCTTTGCAACTCCTCGTCAGTGAGGCGTTCCAGAGTGAACACACTGAATGAGTGTCAGAGGTTACAAATAGATGCATGGCCTTACGGACCGACAGCGACTCATAAGAGCCCCCGTTAATTTGAATGATGGATTCTCTGTCGTCGCACCTATTATCTGGATATGCACGGGTAAATACCACGTAGCGGAGTGTTGTGTCAAGGTAACTAACCTGAATCTGGCCATTCTCAAGGTACGGTAAGAAGATATCCTGTCATCTATTGAGATCGATGTGCGTCAGAGATGAGGGGAGCACACTTGTTGAGATTTATTAAAACGATGAATTTCGTCTAGAAACAGTAGGGTCTTCCTGCCAGGGAAGGTCTAGTAGATGGAATGCCATGGCATAAATCGCCAACATACCTTCCAGTCAACGCCAGAGACCTCTTTGCATCTTCAAAGACATTTCGGACATCATTGATCCCTGACGATGTTGCACTCAACTCCTTAAAAAAACAATTCGCTTCACTGGCTAGAATTCTCGAAATAGTAGTCTTTCCACAACTGTATTGTTTGACATGAGTCGACAACCCATCGGGAGAACAATTCGCTTACCCTGGTGGGCCCCAGAATATGATACCACCCAAGTTTCCGGAATCAAGCATGCTTCTTAGCAATGAATGGGGCCCAGTCAAATGCTTTTGTCCGACGAAATCATCAAGACTCTGAGGACGGAGTCTTTCTGCTAAGGGTACGGCCGCATCGAACGCTCGCCTGTTGGTAGGTTTTTGGTCACTAAGCATGGGCCGCGTAGTAGCTGACTTGGACGAGACCACAACTTTTCGTTTTTTTGTGGATGGGCCTTCAACACACTCCATGATCCCGGAAGCGGTCGATATACCAAGTGGTCTCGAGTCGGCACCTTGTCTTTGAGAAAATATGGGGGCTAATTTGCCTCGTGATTCCTCTTTGACCTGTAACCGACTTCCACTGGACGTTTTGTGTTGTGAGCACCCACTATCCAGGTGGTCATTGATATCCCGCTCGAGAACAGCACAAGAACATGCAGGGCTGTGGATCAACATTGAATCATAGTAGCGGTAAAGTTACGACGAAAAAGCCAACCAAGTCACTGCGGGATGTAAGTAAACGAGACAACGACGACATGGAAACACTCCAGCAACGCACCAGAGGGCATTCGGCAAGAACGTTCCAAGTACCGACCGTGGTCGCATAAAAAGGGTGAGTTCAGAATCAAGGTGGACTCGGACCAATCGTGCTTTCTGAGGAAACTTCGGGCCGAAACACACCGCTCACAGTGCCTCACACTTTTAAATGTTTGGTCTAGTCAAATTGTTGCGCCGAGTAACGCGTAACGGACTGTAGCTGGGGCATGTTTGGTGCCCAAAGGTAAACTGGACTGTTCTAGGAGGTACACGAAGAGTAAACGTCCATCCATCCAAGCCTGGTATCAACATGATACGGAAGCCAACGACAATCCGTTATATTGATACTACAACAGAATGAGCATGAGCAACCTGCTACGCGATGCGACTTGCCTTGGAGGATGTTGTTCAGTTTGTTGACGCGTGACGACACGCTGAGATCGATGCTCTTGTCACCAAAGTCGACAACAATGCCACCCATGAGAGACGGATCAACCTGTACGGCGGTGAAGAATGGACAAGCTGGACGGCGCTAAAGTGCAGACCTTGTTGACTACCCTCAATGATTTTGCGCGCTGGGCAGTTTGCGACTGTCTGAGAACGGACTCGAGTTTCGTAGTGACATCCCTTGGGAGTGGTGTGGCCGAAGCGACAATGACCTCGAGCTCCCCCCTGTACTTTGCCACGAGCTCATTGAAGCCGCTGATGACGCCCTGGGTCTCGCTCAGTCTGCCGTTTTCTGAAAGGACGGCAAAGAGGTTTTTCGTGACGTCCGAGACCTGCTCCTTCCTGGGGCCCTCTGCCTTTGCGTAGAGGGCCGCGAGACCGACGGTGCGTTCGTTTGCAGAGAGGGTCGGATTTGAGACGAACGCATTGAGCTCGGGTGTTTCGGCGATGGACTTTGCGATGGTGTTGAGCTCGGACTGCACCTTGGAGAGCGCCTGGGGTGACTTGGAGAGGGCTGCGGAATAGAGGGCGTTGGAGTACTTGAGCGCAATGGACGAGGCGGCGCGGCGGCCGTGTACGGCGGGGACGCGGAGGGCGGTGGAGGACAACATGAAGAAAGGCGGCGTCGGGTGTGACCGGGATAAGGGTGTGACAAAGTTCCCACGAGATGGCCACCTCGCGTTCACCATGCCAGCCGTGAACGGGGTACACATGGAGTCTCGTCCGTACTTTGTCCTCGTTACCGGCTTCGGTGTGAGTCCGCCCTACCCAGTAGCGTGCTTCACTTCATCCCGCTGCACCGCACCTGACCTCCTCCGGGCCAGCCCTTCTCCCGCTACCCCGTCAACCCCTCCTGGCTCGCCGTGCAGCCCCTCCACAACACCCGCATCCTCGTCGAGGTCTCCCCGGACACCCTCCCCCAGGACGACCTCCGAAGTCTCCCCCCGCCCTTTCCAATCGTGCCCCAGACCACCACCCACCGCGAAGTCCGCATAACCACCCTCAATGTCCCCGTTACCTACGACGATGTCTTATCCATCGTCCCTGGCCTCCATGCCCGTCCCCCCGTCCTCCCTCCGATAGAGAATGCCTCCCCCCCGCCCCCAAACGGCTATGATCTCGTCCTCCATGTCGGTGTCGCAGGCCGTGGTCCCCTGCGCATCGAACGAACAGGACACAAATTTGGTTACAATATGAAGGATGCAAACGGCTGCCATGCACCCGTCGTTCGTGTTGCCCGTGAAGAACCTCCTCGGGTTCCTGCGGGACCCTCGCCAGCCGAGCGTCTGGAAAGGGCTCGTTTGGGTTATGACATCGATGGCCCCATTGAGAGTGGAGAACCCCCAAAACGTGGCTTCGGCAAGGGATATGAATCATTCCCAGAAGATCTGTACACCGATGTTGACGTCGAAAAACTCGTTCATCATCTCAAAAAGTTGGGCCTCGAGGTGAGCGTATTGTCATACATCTCCCACGTTGCATTGTGAATATTTGATTCCTTGGCACTCTCTTTCTTCGTTCTTGATTCCAGCAAGTTTATTCTTCCCTAGATGCTGGTCACTATTTGTGCGACTTCATCTACTATTGCTCCTTGGCGGAGAGCAGACGCTTCGTCCCCAAAACTGATAAGCCAACGACTAAAGTGCTATTCATCCACTGTCCCCCGGTTGATCAACCTCTGACAACAGAACAAGTCACAGAGGCAATCAAGGAGACAATCATTTGGTTATGTGCTTCCCCTACTTCTTGAGGCTTAGATTCACTGGTTTATTGTCAGATCTGGGACTTTGCAGTAGGATACCTCTTGTTTTGCGTTTCATCGCTCTCCTGTATCACTTTTTTACTCGGGTGTTTGGGTCGGCGGCCAATTTTGGAGGGTATTTGTCTGTAACTATAAACAGTCTCTCATCCGATATAATCGATCCCTCGTCTTGCTCTCGGCGGCCGTGAGGTGAGACGATCAAACGTAAATGCGATCGGGCCGTTGGGTAATCATATCGACCAACATTGATCAGGCAATATCTCTCAGGATCATCATCATCACCATCATCTAGACCATGGCCACTAACATCACCTTTCATGCAGGTATGTACTTGCATTTCGACTGTGATCTTGACAATTCAAGAGTTTCCATTGCTAGGCTCTGTCAGTGCCACAGAGCGTTTCGAGCTGCTCAAACAGAAGGGGGTCACCATTTGGCTAACTGGTCTGAGTGCGAGCGGAAAGGTCGGTTACCGTAGTTTCATTTGGTCTTCAGCCTGAGTCTGTTCTCACGGTGGTCAGTCTACCATTGCCTGCGCCCTCGAGCAGCATCTATTGCACCAACACAAGTTTTCCTACCGCCTCGACGGGGACAACGTTCGCTTCGGACTAAATAGGGATCTCGGTTTCGACGATCAATCCAGGATTGAAAACATCAGACGTATCGGAGAGGTACGGGGGTGAAACAAGTATCGATTCATCTAATCTGACAGATAAGCATCTATCAAGGTCTCAAAGTTGTTCGCAGACGCAGGCTGTATTACCATCACTGCGTTCATATCCCCTTACCAAGCAGACCGGAAAATTGCTCGCGAACTCCACGAAAAGGCTAACTTGTCCTTTATCGAGGTCTTTGTCGATGCTCCCCTCACCATTGTAGAACAGCGCGACCCCAAAGGCTTGTATAGGAAGGCCCGTGCTGGAGAAATCAAGGGTAAGCTATCTTCCTGTTGCTCCAACAACAAGAGTGTCATCTACGGACATCAGATTTCACTGGAATATCTGCACCATACGAGTCACCAACGCACCCTGAAATTCATATCAGAACCGATCAATGCGATGTGAACCAAGCAGTAGAGATTATTGCAAGATACCTTAGCACGCATGACTATATCTGAAGTCGCCATAGATAATCCGGATAGATGCCAGCGCATGGGTCACTAGGAAATTGCAAGGTATAGGGATAACGTCCACGAGTATCAATAGATGTCTAGCAATGCGATGCGTGAAGTAGAGGAATTTCTAGACTGGCACTTCTCGAGGCAGTTCTGTCGTTATGGCGCGCCTTGGCTGATCATGGGCACTGCTCTCTGCGTTACCGATGGCAGTGAAGGAGACTTGTTCTGTTGGCGTCTCCTCCTGTTCCTCCGCTATCGCATCGCCACCTGACTGCTCTAGCATGTTCGCAAAACCAACCTCAATAACAGAGAACCATCTCGTGAGATCGTCTACTGTCTGGGCGAGGTGAGAATTTGTGGCTTCACGTGACTCCATAAGAGATACGAAGTCGAGCGGTTGGATGGGTGGGCCGAGAGCGGACTCCACGGGTACCGACGTCAACGAAAGCGATGTAGCATGTGAGAATTTCGCAAAACCAGGTCTACCTCGCCTATCACTGCGTGGCGGAGAACTGCTTCTCGTGCTAGGAAGCGACATTGTCGATGCATTCGCATCTGCGCGGATGCCCAGATTATGCGAACTAAACGGTGTGGGTGAAACGGCGCTGGCCTGAGAGTTGGGAAAGATGGTTGATGGGGATGGAGGAAGTAAATCGGTCATTCCCATTTGATGTTCCGAAGTGAGAAAAGGTACCTGGCAGGATTCATGAATAGCTGGACGGGGAGGAAACGCGAGCTCTACTTTTACCGCGTCTTTCAGCCCTGGCAGGGTCAAGCTTTTCGTGGAATTAGCCCCGTCGCTCCCTTTGCTAGAAGCACTCCCGCTCCTATCTCGCGCTGCAAACGGCTTTACGGGGGGTATGAGCGGCGATACTGGCGTACTTTCCATAACAGCAACAGAAGCTTGACGAATAAGACTGGGTTTCCTCCCAAGAGGAACTCCAGAAAGAGAATTCTCGGCTGGAGAGGAGTCTGCGTCGGCCGTGTTAGTAGATCGTGTTCTAGCAATCGGAGAAGGACTTGTCGGAGGAAGGCGAGGGGCAGGCATTGCAGGTGTCGTGTCTTGTGAGTATCGAGGCCGATGACTTGGGAAAGAAAACTCATTGTACTTGGCCCACTGGGCATCATCTACTTCTTCTGAGGGTCCGGTCTTCTTCGTACTGGTCAACTCCCGCGCAGGCGATGAATTAAGCGGCATGACTGTGGACGTTGGTATCGCTGGCGGAGGCGGAAGAAATGGTTTGAGGGTGCTATTTAGTGCAGTATCGTCATCAAAGAGGCCACGCAAAGAAGTCGGTAGGCGGGCCGGCGCGGGGCGTACTGTTGGAACCAGAGATGGTGGATCAACTGAATTGGAGATATCCACATCGTCGTCCTCGTTCAATACATTCATGAGCGATTTACGCCTAACGGTGTCGAACTCCCAGAGGTTATCATCCTCCTCGGCAATCTTTTGCAGGCTAGAGAGGATAAGTAGTGTTCATCATACAGTGAACAAAACTTACTCTTTCTTTTCCTCGCCTTCCCAGTCTAGTGGTTCTGCAAGGCTGGCTCTGGATCCCCCACTTTGTACCCACGCATCGTATCTGAGGATTAGCTCTCGTAACACGGATATATTTACTTTTGCAGCAGACTTGATCCACTTGGTTTTGATGAGCTCATCTGCAGATAAACGCTAGTAGAGAGATTAGGAAACAGCCAAAGCAAATTCAAGGTACACACTTCATTAGGTGATTCTCGAAGGCAACAAGAAACAAAATCCCTCATGTCCTTACTACCGTCTCCTTCGCCTAATCGCGGAGGTTTGACTTTGGAAATGAGTTGCATGACTTTGATGGCGTCCCTCAGGTCAGAGTGTGGAGGGGCACCCTTGGCCATCTCATACATCATGATACCCAAGCTCCAGATATCTGCTTTGCTGTCGTAGACAGGTGTTGGCTGAGCTACCTCCGGAGCCATCCAATTAGGGGTGCCCATAAGAGTATTTCGCTTGGAGGTCGTTGTGGCAGACAAAGCGGAGACGCCAAAATCGCAGATCATGACCTTTCCAGTGGCGGTTATGAGAACGTTGGCAGCTTTGATGTCACGGTGTATGATTGCGGATTTATGGAGATAGGCAAGCCCGACGAGAACTTCGCGAATGATGATGACGATAAAGCGTTCTTCGAGAACCCCGTCTTTGGATGTCTGCATGAGGGTACGAACACTTCCACCTTGGGCAAATTCCATCGCAATCCATACACGGGGACCATCCAGAAAGCAACCATAGTACTTTGTGACGTTGGGGGCGTCACGAAGTTGTGTCAGGAGAGCCACTTCGCGCTGGATGGCCTCGACATCGTCGTCTGCTGTATCGAGGTTGATGATCTTGAGGGCCACGATATTGCCTGTAGGTAAGTGGATGCCCCTGTGTACGGAGCCATATGCGCCCTTTCCGACGGTTTCGAGACGTCTGAAGAGCTGGTGGACGGAAGGCTGCGCCATGTGTGGTCAGCGGGGTTGGTAGTAGGTCGAGATCAGGTTGTCAAGGACATGTTGCGTGGGAATCAAGCATAGTTTTACAACTTTCAAGTTCCAGGATGCTGTCTATGAGCTTGTTCTCCACCTTTGCCAAAGCAGCGCGAACGATCCACCCCACCTTGTCTGCCGGTGCCAGGATAACGGGTTCTCTGAGATGGGCACTACCACTCCGTTTTACCGACATGACTGGCGTTCGCTTTGCTTCGCGCGGAACGGAGTACCAGCCCTCGCAGCGGGTAAGGAAGAGGAAATACGGGTTTCTTGCACGGAAAAGGACGCCAGGCGGACGCAAGGTCCTCCAACGTCGCCGCGCCAAGGGTCGTATGTTTCTGAGCCATTGACATGTCTGGTGCGTTCCAGAAAGGATGTCTGGATCTTGTTACTGAGAAGATATCAGGCTCTCAAAGATCGGATTTGCAGCCTGCACGCTGGATGGTCGTCGGTCGAGAGTCGGTGGACACATCGAGATGATTTTTGTGCGGTAGTCGTATTCTAGAAATGGCAACCGACTCCTGCTAACCTGACTCGACTACGATCCTCGTCTACGCCATGGACTTTAGTGTAGACCCAGTGCAATCAGTCCCCCGCGAATTTCTCGCGGTAATCCTTGCAGGATTTGGCAACGAGTCAGCAGAGCCTTTTCATCGTCTAACCCGGTACTTACTTTGACCAGACTTCTTCCCTTGACGGGTGATGTCGGCGAAGAACCCTTTCCCAAGGCACTACTCCCGATCTCTAACCGGCCCATGATCGACTATGTCCTCTCCTGGGTCGAGCAATCTGGCATCAGAGGTGCGACTGCTCTCTTACAACCAATGCATATCACAGACGAGGCTGTCAGATGTCCTCCTTATCTGTCCTCCCTCACATCGACCTTCTATATCACACTATATCCATTCCGAATCCCCGATATCCTCGTCATCTTCGCAGGTCGACATTCAGTCCTTTGATGAGACGCAGGAATTAAGTGTTGGGACATGTTCCATCCTCAGGCACTTTTCGGGCCGGATTCAGGAAGACTTTGTCTTGCTCCCTTGTGATTTTGTTCCCCCCCCGGCGCTTCCTCTTTCAAAACTTTTGAACAAATTCCGCTCTGACGCCACCACGGATGGCGCGATTGCTACTACGTGCTGGTTCGAACCACCCAAGTCGGAAAAATCCGCAGCTCCCGACGAGTGGGGATTTCATTCTCAATCCTATCCAATAGTTTGGGACAACTCTACGGAAACGTTGTTGTACGTCGACACCCTTGATGACACAGACAAGAATGCAGAAGAACTCGAGTTGAGGATGAACGTGCTCTCGCGGTATCCCCACGCAAAGCTCTCATCCAGGCTTCAGGACTCGCACGTCTACGTATGCAAGCGTGAAATACTAGACGCTCTTCAGCGCAAAACAGAACTAGACTCCCTGCGGGAGGAATTTTTTCCTTGGTTGTGCAAAGTGCACTACCAATCAACGAAGCGCTTGAAATATGGACGCGGTACGGGAATCCCCCTAGTCGACGAGTTACACTTGATCACTTTCCCTGACAGTGCTTGGGTCGTTTTCTGACGTTTCGGCGCGTGCTGTACCCACGAGACACTCTACTCTCTATGCATCCGGGGCCGCAAAGAGCAGAGCATCAGCATGCAATCGTTCAACTGCATCTTCGCCCATTCAACAAGGTCGGGAGCTAGGATACTCTGCCCCACCTAGCCCCACAGGTTCAGACAAGGCAACTATGGAGACAAGCAGCCTCAGAGTCGGAGTCATCATCCACCGAGAGGCGAATGGTTACTGTGTCCGAACTAATAATTTGCCTGCGTATTTGGAAGCAAACCGACATGTAAGTTTTCAACGTACACGGGTGTTTCATCTTCATTCACTGTTTCACATATAGTTTACAAACGATACTTCTTACACCTTGCCTGTTAGCCCGCAGAAACGTGCCCTCATCGATGCAAAGGCGACAATTTCGTCTGATTCGACAATCGGTGATTTCACAAAAGTCGAGGAGAGGGCGACAATCAAAAGATCTGTCATTGGAAAGCATTGCGTAATTGGGAAAATGTCAAAAATCGTTGGCTGCATCCTGCTTGATCACTGCGTGGTCTCGGATGGGTGAGGACGAGGTCTATTGCTTGAATTCAGTCGGCTGAGCTTCTTGCAGAGCAAAACTCGAGGGTTCTATTCTCGGCAGGAATACGAGGGTTGGGAGCAAGGCCGAGTTAATGCGGTGCGTCACGCAAGGTGGATATGAAGTAAAGGGGAATGGTAGGTCCCGTGAACCGTACATTTTCTGTTTTAACCCTGGTGTTCCCATAGAAACTTATCGAAACGAGAAACTGGATGTTTCTGATTGGGGAGCAGAGACCGAGGATGCAAGCGGGAACGACGAAGACTCCGACTCGGACAAGAGTACTCGCGAAGGGTCAGAGTAAATCCACTTATATTGGTTTAATAACCGAAAGAAGACATTGTAGAGTACCACAGGCGCTAGTAGTACCAGGCTACCGTGCCCGCTGTGATGAATGCCCCGACATCTGGTTTCCAAGACCTTGTGCAAACCGAGAACCACGACCTCGGGTACTGCCTGGTATGCAAAATTTAACCCATCGGGGCAAACGGAAAAAATCAGATCTTACCACGTAAACCACCTCGTGTCCTGTCCCCTCTACCACGGCGTTCTTGAGTCTGTTCACCTCGCTTTTCGCCCTTCGTATCTCCCCGATCTCCCCATCCAATAGCGCTACCGAGCTTCACGTCCAACGCCTTTTCGTTCTGTTCGACCATGTTGCTAACTTTCTCGGCAATGACCTGGCAGAGCTGTTGCGGACGGGAAAGTTCAATGCGATGGAACACGACAACGCCAGTAGATTGGTCCAGTGATGCAGGCAGTTCTTCATTCCAAATCATCTTTGAAATTAATGACGTGACCGTCCTGAGCGGTAATGAAAACGTTCGCGAAAGGAGGGAGAGAGAAAGGGTAGAGTACAACGGAGCGTACGTGAACAAGTAAGTCCGAAGACCTTGTTCTTGAATGCGCCTATGGTTGTTTGTTGAACAAATCGTGTCCTCCGCACAAAGCAAGACTCACTTGGCCAGCATCTCTTTTACGGAAGTAGACTCCGGCATGAGGCTCCAAATTTTGATGCTCTGGATGAGGTCCCGGCATTTTTCCCATTCGCCATCTTGCAATGCCTTGCTTGCTTGCATTATATGGTCGCGTGTGCTCTCAGGTGGTCCAGTAAAAACTTGACGGTCTGCGAAATCCAGCAAACGGCGGAAGGGCTTTGATATCACTTTCCTCTTCTGTTCCTCGGAGTCGATAGAAGCGAGTAGTGGGATTTCCACCAGCATGCTCGATACAAGGAACGCAGCCTCCAGAAGTTCGGTGTTAATGTGCATATGGAAGGGGAGCTGCCTGGCTCGTTCAGCTCGTTCTTGTTCATGAGTAAGTTGTGCCTGAAAGCGCTGTTGGTGGACACCCTGGGCTAGAAGTTCCTTGACACGCTGAGTGGCGAAAATATCATGGAGCATCGCCTGTGATTCCTTGATCAAACCACAGCGGAAAGCGCAAAGACCGAGCTGGACAACGGTACGATTGTAGAGTATTTGTGTGGCCACATCAGCGGAATGGATGGACTCTTGAAGGTGCGACATCAGTAGCATGTCGCGCGCGGTGTAGAAATCATTATGAAGAGCGTGATGGTAGATGTGGCTCAGTATAGCCCTGGTGCGCAATAGGGAATTGTCCGCTTTGTAAAGGTGGACACATAAAGCGTGGATTAGGCTCGATGTGTTGGAGACCGATGTTAATGTAACGCTTGGAGAAACTTCCGATGCGCCGAGAGAGGACTCAAGAGCACTGACGACCGCGTCTGGCTTGGGGTGCGTAAGTAAAATGGGTTATCGCGCAGGTTCGTGCATCATACCTTCGAGTAAATATGTTCCAGGCGTCGCATAATCACTCGTGCGAGCGGTTCCGCTTGTAGAGAGCTCTCGTAAAAAGCTTGTGCACGACATATCGTCCGATAAAGTACTTTCTCATCCTTGAGACGATCCACGTACTCCGTGCCGTGTGGATCAATATTTTGCAGGCTCTTGGTAAATTCGTCGTCAAGACGATCCACAAAGCTGATGATGCTGCCTCTGATACGAACTATACCATCCGACTCTGTGTCAGGGGAGCGTTCAAGAAGTTCATCGTAATCTTCTGTATTCTCCTGTATTGAATATGTGGCATCTTTGGCGACAATTGAGATGAGCTTATCCACCTCGCGCTCCGCCGCTAGCCACAGGTCTATTGGCATGTATGACGTCACCGAAGAGTTATAGTCAAACCGCGAAGAAACGAGGGCCAAAAGAACACGGATACGCTGGTACGGGGTAACGGCGACTTCAAGCAATTTCTCCAGAATGCGCATTTGTTCACCGCGATCCGTATTCTAAAGAAATTATGAGCTGCAAGGGAAAGTGATCAGACTGTCCGAACCTTCTTCCCCCTTGCCTCATGTACAATCTTGAGGGTCTTGAAGATACCGTCCGCGGTGAACTGCATGGCTTTGCCGCCTTTCCCGACCGTAGTAAAGTTGTCCTCCGCTGGTGATCTTTCCTCTCCGCTATCACTATCAGCAATTTTTTTGGGTTTCTTGGTCGCCCTTACAGATGCAGCTTCGAGGGGTTGACTATGCAAAGCGTAATCGCGTTCAAAGGCCTCCGGGTCCTGCAAGACGTTGAAGAGGGATTAACGCAAGTAATTCCACTCTTACAGCCTGATATTGAGAGATCTCCTTTTCGTACTCCTTCGTCGATTTTCTGATCTTTTGTTTCATGGAATTCAACGCACGCGCATTTACAGCATTCATTTTCTTCTTTGCCTCTTTTTCCTTAGCCAAAGCAGCATTCAAGGAATCTTCGAGGCTCTTGAGCGTTTTGAGGAAAAAGGGGGGAATCGGTTCCGCAGCATTGCTCTGGCGCTGCACGAGACGCAATAATTTGTCGAACTCTTGATGCACATCAGTGTTAGGGATGATGGACCAAGTAATTGGCCAGACCTGTAGAAATGGCTATCCAGTTGTTGATTTTGAGTGCATTGTCCATTACTTTTCCAGTTGCCTCGATCTCTTCGAGACGCTTGTCTTTGGAACTTTTGACGATGCGCTTCACATCCTCGTCCTCTTCGCTTTCTTCGTCCTCGGAATCACTCCGTAGAAACCTTCCCTTTTTCTTCTCCGTCTCCGGCTCAATCTCTTCTTCCGACTCGGATTCCTCGGAACTGCTGGAGTCACTTCCCTCTGTGCGAAGAAATCGAGACATCCCGGTTGGTTTTGCTGGTGGCTTGGGGGGAGCCTCCTCATCGCCGCTGGTGAGGAGTTCCTCGTCGGACTCCTCTGTGTCAGAGTCGGAATCACCAACTTGTCTGAAGAAGCGGGACATGATTGCACCTGTGAGATCGTTATCACACTAGCCTGGAAATTTTGCGCTCTCCGTGAGAACCTCACCTGGAGGTGCGTTACGTAAACCGTACACTAGTAAAAGCTTGGATATCATGATTACACTAGCTCATATCCAACGAGCTCGAAAACAATAAGATACCTAATTCCACTGAACATAACAAGAATTCCCGTGGTATCGTGCGCGAGTCTTCAATGACTAGAAAACATCCAAGGAATGAGGGCAGTCAGAGGCAATATGACCATAACCTTCACAATCCACGCAGTACAGTTCTGAAGCCAAGTTAGGTTTAACCCGTGCGATGGGTGCAGGGGCCTCTTCTTTAAGGAGATCGCACGTGAAAATGTCATGGCCTGGCCGCTCGCAGATCTCACACACATCTTCGCGTGAAGCAGAACGGAAATCGTCGTTGCTCACCACAGTCGACGCGCTGGATGCTCGGCGCCGTTCACGGTCGGCTGGCTCCACGCTATCCTTTGGTGATTTCTTAGATCGAGAAAGCTTCTCCTTCAACCGTTCAACCTCCTGCTCGAGTTCATCCTACAGATTCCGTCAGCGTCAAACAGCATTTTGCGCTCGTCAACGCACTTCGCGGTAGATCTGCACACAAAAGTCAGTTAAGGTTCAACCGTAGAGTAGTCCTTGGATTACCTTTGATTCAACGAGTGTTTCAAGCTCACTGATTTCCTTGTTGAGCTGAACAATTCTCAGAATCGTGCCGAAATGGGCAGCAAATACTCACATCATGAGTTATCCGAGCCGTTTTCATCTCTGCGTCAGCAAGTCGTTTCCTGAGTTGCTCAATTTCACTCTACGATGTGTTGGATCATGGGTAAGCCGACAAGGCCACACAACTGACCTCATATTTCTTTTGATGATCCGGGGAGAGGGCTGTAGGACTGCCAGAATCAAGAGCAGCTTCTTCTTTCAAGAGACCTTGTTCCACATTATCTTCGAGGATCTTGAGCTCCTGAGGAAGGTGTTAACATGCACAAGGCGAAGCCAGTGAGAACAAACTTGTCGCAGCTGATCCGTCTCAGATATCAGAAGCCTGTTTTCAGCCTCTAGCAACTTGTTGCGTTGAGTGACAGCCAATGTTTCCTTCTGCAGTTCCTGAACGATGTGCCTGCAAATCCGTGACTCAGTCCGTGCAACAGCACCCTGTTAAATATCGTACTTAAGACCTTTGATTTCTTCAGATTCATGTTTGGATGGGGATATGGACAGTTCAGGTAAACCGTTCATCGGTAGCTCGCGATTCAATCTCTTACGGAGGCCGTCCAGTTCCGCTGATCGTTCGTCTAATGCCACACGCAATGACTGAACCTCTGCTTGTTCGTGCGCGAGCATCGAACGCCAACTGGATTCCTGTTAAGAGAAATAAGCCATGATCACTGTGAATTACTGTTACCGACCTCCAAATTATCAGTCTTCGCGATAGACTCTGAGGCTGATCGCAAGTGTTCAAGCTTGTTCTTCAGATCTTGGATCTCATCCATTAGCCGGGCACGCTCCATGGCGGCTTGACGTGACACTTCGGCAACTTTCAGGGACACATCGTTAGAACCCATATCAGCTGCCTTCAAGGGGGGTCAGTGGTACTAAGATAAGGACGAGAGCCCTGACATACAGTGGCATCCGTCCGCAGAATCTCAATTTCAGCTCTTGCGTTCTCTAGTGCGAGAGTACTCTCTCTCAGTGCTTCTTCAACTTCCTCGATGCGACTCTTAGCTAATACTTCGGCCTTTGCGACTTGCTCTACGGCTTTGCGACCTTCAGTCAACTCGCCGCGCATAGAGTCCTCCTTCTCCTTAAATCGCTTGATTCTGTCTCTCGTAGCAGCTTCCTCCCTCTCAGCTGCCGCCCGAGTATCCTCAAGAGTATCTTCCATCACAGAAAGCTTTTTCTGAAGGTGTTGAACTTGCTCTCGCAGTGTTTCGTTGTCGATCTCGAGGGCCGAGGCGGTGTGCTGTGGTGCAAGGCCGGGTGAAAGTGGAGTTGTTGCTTTCCTCACCTGATCTTCCAGCGCGATGACCTTGTCCTCCATTTCGTACCGCCTTGCATCAGCTGCATTGAGTCGTTCTTCGTAGAGCGCAATCGTTTCCTAACAAGCCAAAAAGTCAGACAAAAAGCAGAAATTTGAAGGACGGCACCTGTCCCGCTTGACGAAGTTCATCAATATGTGATCCAAGCTCTTTCCGCTCTGTATCGAGCTCGGTCGTAACCTTTTCGAGCCGTGCTTCTAATAGGCTGATTTCTGCATTTTTGGCCTTCAAAAGGGTGTTGCTCTCGTGCTCTGCACCTTCTTTAGCTTCGATAGCTCTTTTGAGACTTCTGACCAATACTTCGCTAGTGTCAAGTTTAGCTTGTGTGTCGTTCAGGCGCGCATCGTTTTCTGCTTTAGCACGCTCTAGTTCTGCAACAACCTGCACATTCGAGCGCTCAAGAGACACCATCTTGGAGTCTCTTTCATACAACTTGCGTTCAATGGCGCGGAGTTCCTTCTCTGTTTCTGCTACAATGGCAAGAGCAGAGTCACGATCCTTCTCCAGATTTTGACGCTGTTCAAGATCTGAGCGGAGGGACGAAACCACTTCTTGTAAAGATGTTTTCTCTTGTTGAAGTGTCTGTATGCGAATATTGAGAGCAGATATCGAAGATTCATAAGTCTCGATCGTATCAACAGTAACATTAGACTGGGCCTGGGAAGAAGATGAGGAATTTGGAATGTCACTAGAGTCAAGAACAGTCGAGTTGCCTATTAGCTGGTTTATTTTGTCTTGCAGGGCCTGACTGGCTGCAGTTAGATCCAAAGAAGAGGGAGGACGGTCTTCCTGAGTGCGATTATCTTGAATTGGGTCATCGTTGAGAGAGCAGGTAGAGCCAAAGGATGCTGATCGGACTGGGGATGCAGGAGGTGGCATGGCGACGGAACTGGGTATTCTGTGTCTAGGCGTATTCAGGGAGCTTCTGGACTTGGTCCCAGGCGTAAGTGAACCGTTTAGGAAATTGGTACCTTTCGTCGCGCCTGCTTTTGGAGTAGTAAAGGGGGAATCGGATGACCGTATACCACAGTCAGCATTCAAGGAAGTTCGAGATGGAGAACACGGTGCTTTGAGGGAATACTCGGTTTGAGTTGAACCTGAACGTGAATTCAATTGCTTGGCTGTCAAACCGATGTATTTGGAAGCTCGTGAGCCTGAAGTAATCTGAGTCTCCAAGGTAGACGGAACTTGGGTCTGAGATTTTCCAAGGGCAGCGATAGGTTTGGATTTACGCGCAGCGGGTGTAGTGCCCGGAGTGGTGCGACCAGACATGCCCAACGGATTCGTCCTACTGTCATGCGGAGTGATTCGACCATAAGAGGCCGAAGGTGTCATGCGTCCAACGCTAATGGAGAACGGGGCCGAGGGAGTGACTCGTCCAGAAAGGGAAGGGGTTAAATGTCCACCGCGAGATGATGCGACGGATGGGGGACGCCAATTTGGCCCTACAGTAGGGGGTGAGAGCTTCGCGGCAGCAACAAACACGCCGCAATTTGGAGGACACGAAAAATACCGTTTCCTGAACGAAGGGGTTAGTACGTAGAACGACGATAGACTAGCAGAGGAGCGGAGATGCAACAAGGATGAAAGACAGCGATTTCTTTTGGTTGATTGAGACCCACCCACTAACGGAGCCATCATTTTTTCCTTTCCCAGTAAATCCGCCCCTAAGCTCCACACCGGCCCAGAGGCCAGGCTTTCCATCTATCTCGCCAAAATACCTTAGAACACCTTCGTAACCCAGGGATTCGATCCGAACGTTGTCGCCGACCTCAAAAGTGCGACCAGCACGACTGATGCTCCTAGGGAAAGCATCCGACTGGCGACTTGAAGGGCGTGCAGTTGGGGTTCTGGCACGCGTAGGAGGAGCAGATGTGACGGAGGAGGGGCGACCAGTGACGGAGCGCCTTCCGGACTGAAGGGCAGAAAAGGAGGATTTGGGGGATGAGGAAGATGAGGAGGAGGATGAGATCGGTGCGAAGCTGGCGCGATGTTGTGCAGGATCATTTGCCCTGATGGCTTCCGCGAATGCACGGGATGCAAAGTCGTCGCTGGTAAGAGGTGGGTGGGTGGTGGTGACGTTGGACGCGGAACGGAATCTGCCTGGCGTGGGTATACTGCTGGACTTGCCCGGTGTGGGGATGGCAGACACTCTCAATTTCCCCGGAGTGGCGGTCATGGCGGTGATCGTGTCCTGTCAGTGGGATTTGCATGTATATAATTTTGGAAATACACATCATCACGTGATCGAGTAAAAATGGCTGGCATTACAAACGGACTCGAAAAAGTAAATACAAGTGTAGCTAGCCACGCTTCTTCGACACACCGACAGTCTTCCCGCGACGACCTGGTACACATCAGTGACCGAAGCTCAGCGTACACTTGTCTACTCACCAGTGGTTTTGGTGTGCTGTCCGCGCACTCTCAATCCCCAGAAATGTCTCAGACCACGGTGTGCCCGAATCTTTTTCAGTCGTTCCAGATCATCTCGCAGCTTCGAGTCGACCGCATTCGACAGTATCTGGTAGTTTTTGCCATCGACAATGTCTTTCTGTCGGTTCAAGAACCATGTGGGAATCTTGAATTGTGTAGGATTTTGGATGATAGTCACAAGACGCTCCAATTCATCTGAGTTGAGCTCCCCAGCACTGTACGACGTTGAGTTAGTTGTGTAGAAACCTGCTAGAAACCTACCGCTTCGTCAAGTCCACATCGGCTTTCTTGCACACAAGGTTTGCATAGCGACGACCAACACCCTTGATTTCTGTCAGGGCATACATAATCTTGCGCTTGCCATCAACATTGGTGTTCAAGAGACGCAGAATGTGCTTGGGAATGAACATAAGTATGCTACTGGAAGGCAGGGGATCTGTATGTACCTGAAATTGTTGGTGGGGTTCCGGGACAACGAGAGACATGATGCAGCGCCTGGCAAGAGGTGATCAGTTCCATCTGAGTCCAGCATGATCCATCCAGCAAAAAGATGCATCTCCATCGAGCCATCAGACACGTTTGGGGAAAGTGGCCATTCGAAAATCATCCCATGTCTCGAAAATGCCCTTACCTGGATCGAATCAGCCTTGGTGATGAGTCGCAAACGTCGATGACTCTGTTACCCGTGTGATCGGAGTTTCAATGACTTGGTCAATGCCAAATAAGTATTTGATCACGTGGTGTGGCACTGACACGTCCGAAGACGCGCCAACGCACTTCCAACTCCATGAGATTCAACATTCAACACCTCTTCACATATTCGTTACATCTACTAACTCAATGCCAATAACGACGGTGTGGACCATCCGATATTTTGTTTAAGGTTGCCCTTGACTTTTTGCCAGTGTGATTCGCCGGAAATCCTCAAAATTGAAATCGATTCGGTCCGCAAGAAAGTCACACTCGATGAGTCTGAAGAGACATGGGATGCAATTGCACAGGGCATTCTGCGTCTTACTATCCTGTGCAGAATCGGTGGTTGCCAATTTCCTGCTGAAATGGTCATTGCCATTCGTTCGTTATCCAGGCCGTTAAACAACGCTCTGAGCTCTGAGCGCAGTAGGTTATCGGGTGCTACAGTTGAACTCGTCACAGCGTTAGCTACTGGGCTGGGCCCGTCATTCGAACCTTTGGCTTCTCAGTTTGTGCCGTCGCTACTGGCTTTGTGCGGTCGGACAAATAAGGTCTTTACCTCGCGTGCTCGGGCGTGCATCCTTGCTATCATCCAGCAAACCCATCTTCCATCTCTCCTACCTTATCTTGCAGAGCTTGCCAATCACAAGTCTGTCTTTCCCCGTCTGACAGCTGCAGAGGGCATTCTCGCTTGCCTTAATTGTTTCAATCCCCCTGATCTGGAAAAGGAGACTCGGGCTCGTATTATTGAAGACTTTATCAAGTTGACAGCACGTGATGCTAGCGCAGATGTTCGAAAAACGAGCAAGGAAGTTTTCAAAGCATACAAAACACTGATGCCTGCAAGGGTAGAAAGGTATTTTTACGGCTCTCTGTTTGACTGGCATAACTGAATTGCTTTCAAGCTTCGTTTCTCCGCTCACCCCCGTGGTAAAGAAATACCTTGGTATCCAAATTGGTCCTTCAGGTGTTCACAATATCCCACCTAATGCTGGGCAAAGGCAAGCTAGTAGGCCTTCTAGCCGTGCTAATAACAAAGCAACGGAAATGGGCCAGCGGCCTGCAAGTTCGACACTTTCCAAACCTCCCGCTCGTCTAGCCACAGACGACTTAGGCCATAGCACGAAACAACGGCAAGCTACCCATGGTCCTCCAACCGTAGTTCCTCGCCAAAGGACGGTGTCCCAAATGCAGCGTAATCCTCCGCCTCGTAATTTACACATCAGCACACAAACATCCAGCACTGCGCGGCGTTGTATTGTACCGACATCTGCTCCAACTCATCAAGTTGCGCAGCAACCCGCGTCAAGTGTTACTCGCGTTCTGCCCGCTCGGAATCCACCCCTAACTGGAGGGCCTCAGCGTCCTCCGCCTACGCAAATGAAAATCAACCCACCTCCCGATCGACTTAAAGTGACTGGGAGCGGTGCTAAAAGGGTGCCACTTCCATCTGTACCCGTGGACGGGCAGACTAATGAACGAGTAGCTGCGCCTGTGGCCTTGGCAGATCGGGCAGACGGCATTGTCGATGAACCTCGCTCCAAACTTCCCAACCAAATGTTGGCTGCCCAGAAAGCGCTTGAAAAACCTCGACAGATTTCATCCTCTACCAAGCCCGCCAATGGATTGGCTTCGACGGCTCCAGCGGTTGCTAACCGTCCTAATAAACCATCAATGAAAGATAAAACAGGTAACACAGGTGGAGCGGCGCCGAGGCGGCATCCCATAGGGAAAGAGACGCGTCCTCTGGTCACGGCCGCACGCAAAGAGATGTCACCAACGCTTATTTCTCTACCACCCAGCACATCCAATCTACCTATTGAAATACCCTTACCACCGTCACCTTCATGTACTCCTCATCCCGCTGACGATGTTCAAGACGAAGCCATTGTAGCGAGCCCGTCTGGATCAACCGATTCCCCTAAGAAACAATTGACGTCAGTGGAGTCCTGCGAGGGACAAGGAGACATCGGCCCTCCCGGTACACCTATTACGACTCTTCTTTCTTCTATCCAGCGTGGCTTTCTCTTTACACCATCTTCCCCTCTCTCGCCACCTCAGAATTATCTTCCAGTTCTTGACAAATTGCCAGAGAAGAATCAGGACATGGATACAGTCAGCGATACCGCAAAGGGTCCTCTAACGGTAGCTCCTTTCTGCATATCACTCGAAGACAACTCTTTTGCGGATAGTTTAGATAGACCTGCGCTGAAGGATCTCAATTAGCTGGTCCCTCTCGCAGTTACTAATGCTACTAGTACTACTCGATCTTGGTTTTCAACGGGTCTGAATTGAAAAAGTGTTCTAGTTGCATAAAAGAACTTAAGACGCGATTCAAGTAATTCGCGACGCGTCCGTTGGTGGTGGTTGCGTGAGAATCAAGGCGTTTATTAGTGATGTCCCATTTGAGAAACACGACCGTGACCCCGTCGTTGCTAAACCACCACGGTATTGGTAGGGTGTCAGCCATCGGCCATACCAGCGTAGTAGCCGTGATTTTCTATTGACACCTACCCTCCGCGTTCTTATTATCAATGGCCACTACCCTCAACCGCCGTCCACTTGGTACCCGTCAGCACCTCCAGCAACTAATCGGAATCTCACCTCAAAAGTCTCGGACCCCTTCAACATCAACATCCGCCAAGCGACCACGCTCCCCGGAGCCTGTTGGAGATGCGTCTGTTAATCAGACAAATCCCAAGCGCGTCAGGGCGACCCTTGCGGAGCCAACCGTCGCATCTCTGTTGGATGAAGAGCGCAAAGACAAAGAGCAGAGGCGACATGCACGTGAAGCAGCAAAGAACGAGTTTCGCTTCAAGTACACGCGAGCGTTCCCTTCTTGGGTGTTCTATTTCGATTTAGATCAACTGGATCCCGAGACTGCAGCTCTAAGGAGCTCGCTGGCATCCAGGGTCACTCAACTTGGTGCTGTATGTCCATAAAGCCTTTCTTGATCTTATACGATGACTAAGTGCTCCTCAACTAGCGTGTCGAAGATTTTTTTTCCAGTGAGATTACCCATTTGATCACCAATCTGCCAGTCAATGCGGAAGATACCCACTCAAACAAAGAGAATGCCCGGAAGTTGCGTAGTGCTGTCTCACGCGCGCATCTATTGCTCAAGAGTCCAATCAAGCTGAAAGGACGGTGAGATCAGTTGTACTAGCGCGAATGCACGGACACCACACTAACAGTTTTACATAGTGAGGATAGCAGCGCACAGAACTTTAGCCTGATCGAGAAAGCTCAAGCATTTGACATGAAAATCTGGAATACCACCAAGCTAGACAGCATATTGGAACGATGCGACATTCCTGCACCCATGACCACCAAGCATCCACCAGGAGCCCAAACAACAACTTCTGCAGTTACCACCAGCCAACGAAATCTCACCCGTTTGCTTGCATCGGAACGTCTACACGGAACGACAGAACGAGATCCTACTCAAAAGCGTCACGATTTCAGGTACTTCTCGAAAGCTAGTTATTTTGTTTTGGTAGAAGACGCGAAGCAGGAACTGGCAACCATTCACGCACTCGAGTATCCTATTCACAAAGGGCGCGATGGCAAAGAGCGTGGTGCCTGGCCTGTTCTTCATTGCCATCCGCATTCCCGAGGTCCATTTATTGAGTTCGATGAAAGGGAGCGGCGTCGTTGGGAAAAGACCAGACGTGCAGAAGAGGACAAGGAGACCGAGAGACAACAACGTGCGGAGAGGGAGCTTAGGCGGAAGAAGCAAGCTCAAGCACAACTCATCGCTCGCAAAACAGGCGATCTTCGACGCTCTGTGTCGATGAACAATCTGCATCGTCAAGCTGCAAACACGGGAGCGGAGGATTTTGTTGATGACTTCCCGGATACTCAGGCGTCAGCCAATGCGTCTGGGTACCTAGCGTCAACGAGTGCCTATATCGCTGCTTCCGGTAACAGCGTTGGGATCACGTCCACAACAGGTACTACGTCTGTTGGTGGTGGAAGCCTTCGAGCTCTTGAATTACCTGCAAACCTGCGTGGGCGCATCCAACAGCAAGTTGTCACCTCTCGCAGAGTGTCTGCCTTGGCTCCTGGAAAGGACAATACAGACAATACAAATCGACAGCTTAGTGCCATGGGGCCACCGGATGCCATTCCCGATCGACGCAACGCCCTACTAAGGAAGAGCCGAAGTACGAATACCCTGAGACTACCTAGGCGCGACGAAGGAAGTAAACCTGGTTACTGCGAGTGTTGCAGGGTGAAATTTGAAGATTTTGAATTCGTACGTCTTGTATCTACGAATCTATCCATGCTGAACTTTTGGTAGCACGTTCGAGACCGGAGGCATCGCAAGTTTGCCAGAGATGACTCGAATTACCTTCAGTTAGACTTTGTGCTTAACCGCGTCCAACGCCGTGCTCGAGAACTGTATGAGGAACATCCACACTCGACCGGAGACGACCGACAGATGTATTCTGAAGATCATTCCATGTGTTCTTTCCCATCGCTTTTTAGAGGAAATGAGGAAGAGCTATGGGATGATGATGTAGACGCCGACGGAGACATCGTTCCTGATGTCTGAAATGGCTTTGCGACCCTGTATGGTGCTTGTTGGTTTACTTAACATCGTATATTTACCCAACCCATTAGCTGTAGCGTAGGAATGATTGATCGTCGCTGGAGGACCTAAAGCTTAATGGCCTAATCAGTGATTCATGAATTTCAGGTTGAATGCCATCTCTGAGATTTCTGGGATCATTGATGACGGTCTTATGGTATGCTGGACGGACCACCACGACCAGATCAATTTATAAGCGCCATGGAGAAGACCCAGGACAGAAGTTTTGACGTGTCCCCGATCGGTATAGCGTCATTATACTGGTCATCATCGATCATCGCCTATAGCATATTGTGCCAGTAAATGCATCTACATCCATGCGCTCACACGGTGACACCTAGTAGGCCTGAGTAAGCCTGCGCTGAATTCGTCCGTTCCCTAATTGGGAGACAACACATTGAGGTTGATTTTAGGTCAGTACCATCAATCTCAAGTAAAGCAGAATTGCCAGATCACCATAACACTGCGGCCCAATCCAGTCTGGCTCAAGCCGTGCAGCTGTCAATGGCACGGTGTGACGGGGCCATTCGTAGAAAAAAGTTCCTGCGCTTCCTCGGATTTTTTCTCCAGACTAGGTGTCATTCCCCCTCCAGATCCATCTTGCATCAATTGTTCTTACACTGATGTGCCCAAGGCTTGATGGTCACATGCAAGTTGCGATCACGACGTGTATAAGCAACGTTACTAACGAGCGCGGTTGCATAAAAACTACACATACTATATTTGGTATCTACTGCCTCTCGGTCGCTAAGGAGCTTGTGAATATATGTCAATGGCGGAACTCGGCGTCCTAGAGCTGGTTATTGTAAGGACAGGGTCCTGACGATAGGCTGAAGAGAAATCTCGGATTCTAGCTACAGATTTGAAATGGGGAAAGTCCGTAAATTAGAGTCGTGGAGACTCAACTTGCTGCAGCGGCCCCGGCCCAGCGGTGGGTTACACCTTGATTTGAATGTTGGACTTATTTTTTCGGAGCAGTTTTTCCTGAAGGGGGCTGCTCAGAACGTTGAGAACGCTTGAGTAGAGCGTCTGTCTCGGACGAACATCGCTGGTGCAATGATCAACTACTTTACCAGAAAAGTGCCGTGACCCGTAACGTCACGCCTGTAAGTAAGTTCGTCCGGGCTTGCGGTACAGGATTACTCTGCCATCCGACGTCTCTGCAGTACGCTGTTCCTCCACTTGTCTATCAGCATAACCTACGCAGCGGAATTTTCCCGCCTGATTTATTCTAACGACCATAAACCACTTCTCACTATCCCCGCATCATCTCCAATTAAGTATGATTTCCTCCCATTTCACTCGTTCTTTTGACACGATAATTCTTTTCTACCAGCCCGGGAATATCTCAAGAACTCGGTAAATATCAGTCGTGATCAACTTCAGAGCGTTCGTGGCATTTTCTGTCCGCCACTGAATCTCACCTTGAACGCCAGTAATGTCTGATTCTCCAGAGGAATTGGACTCTGCAGAGGAGATAAACGACGATACTCAACTTACGATACGCATACCAAATCCCAAGGTTTTCATGGCTCGTCAATCACAATGGAAAGGTCGGCGAGGGAAGCCACGCTGTGACCATTGTCGCATGAACAATTTAAAGGTGAGACCGTTCCTAGTTCCAATTTGTAATTTATATTGTGACCTTTGTCTAGTGTGATAGAGTGCTTCCAACTTGTAACCACTGCTCGTGGGCTAATGGTAGAGAGTGTAGATACACTCCTTTGCCCACACCAGCACACCGGGGCATTCCACGGTGCGATAGGTGTCGTCTCAGGAATCTAAAAGTAGGTCCCGCAGACAATTGAAGTGGCGCCCTTATTAAGCAGTGTCCTAGTGCGACCGTAATCTCCCCGTGTGCAACCATTGCGCCGAAGATTCCAAGCCGGAATGCAATTACACTCCCAAGAAGCGACACAAGGTTCCCTCGGATCATGGCCCTGTGCGGGACAAGCAGATGACACCTTATGGTGCTAAAACGGCCTCTTTTCTGGTTTCCGATGTCCCACCTGGCGAGGAGTCTGTATCTCTTCCCCGTAACGGTCAGGGGGATTCCAGCGATAGCCACAGCTTCTATGGACAAAATGTAGCATCATCGTCACAACTCCGCCATACGAGAGGGTCCTTACCTGATATCGAAGATGATTCGTCGCCTCAAACTCACATTTCGACACCAGAGTCTACTGGACGGACGGCGCCAAGCTCGTCACTTCCTAACATAGTTCCTCGCCAAACGCATACCACCAACAAATTATCCTTCATCCCCCATTCCTTTCCCACCGATAAAGGAACAAATGCCACAAAACCCTCGCTGGAGTCCTGGGTACACCCCTTGTTCGCACCACTTCCCGATGTCATTACCCAGAGAATCAGCATCGTTAATCCGGTCGAAATGCCTAATAGGGCGGTTTTCGAGGAAACATTCTCACGCTTCTTGGATGGTTTGCCTCCCGAATTATTAGAGACGGCAGCTCTCACCCCAGAAGTCTACGCCGATATCTGTAGCTTCTTGTCAGGAAATGGTGCTGAGAATCTCTCGGACCGCTTGAGGATGTGGATATCTTTTCATCGCGTTCGATTGGGATCAGAAAAATATCACCTTTTATTAATTCCCCGGGATGCTTTTTTCCACCTCGCGACTTCTGAAGAAGAAAAATTGCGGAGGGATTATATCAATCACATTGATAGCCAGTCTCATACTTCGACTGGTTCTCCCAAGCCGGATATCATTGGTCATGACGTTAGTGGATTCGAGTGGACGAGAGCTTTCGAAAGGATACCTGTGCGCAATCAAATATATGACATACTTGTCTACGCGCACCGTTCTCATGGGTCCTCTGCTTCTATGATTTTTGAGCTGCGACGCATTGGCATGGTGAGCTGCTGATCGTTTTGTTGGTTGCGACTTCACTTAATTCTGCGCAGGCTACAGTCACTTGGCCGATGGCCGAGACGTTCATTCAACTGTGTCCATTGTGCAGTCTACGGAACAAACCAAGTCCTTTACATTCCGTCAAAGCCGATCCTTCGCACGACGAGAACGCTAGGCACTAGATACGGATGCAGAGCTCTTCAATAACACGATCCCTTTCGTATGGTTACCTTGGTTATCTGGATTTCATTGAATTGGGTTGCATATTCATCCATAAATAAGCTATCTCTTACGACTGCAACATTGGTGGTGATCTGCAATACCACATCTAAAACAAATGTCGTGATGACGAAATAATTAGAAGGAAGAGCTAAGTACGTTCAAAAGCGCTGGACAAGCACAGTAACGTCGTCTATCCATTTGTCGTCCATCTCCAAAGTTAGGTTGCGTGAAGCAAGGTCAAGGTTATCCCCACCAATAGCGTCACGTAGCAAGTCAAATGCGAGGTTCTTGGGTCGCCCCTGTTCCCTTCGCTCTTTGAGAGACCTGCCCACAATGCGAACCCATCTCTCGGCCAATTCACTCTCCGAGAGTGTCGCGTTAATATGGTCATAGAGATCAAGAAGCCCATCAGAGCATAGAATAAGGAAGGACTCCCTGGTGCTCGCTGGCGTATCGAACACGTAGTGATGCACGTCTGGTACGTCTGAAACGTACGGGGGTGTCAAAATGCGATTCGCGTACTGTTCCACCAGCACAGGTGATATCCAATCCGGTGTGTGCTTTGCAAAGACTCTGCGTGTGTACATCGAAGGGACTTTCAACCAGGCATCTCCTATGGCTATGTGAGCGGGTACAGGGTCAGACAGTCTCGAAGAAAAAAAGCGTTCGGCGGACTTACCGCGTGTGGGTGCAAGGTAGCCGATGACCCTGTTGTCCGAGATGCACGAGTGCTCTCCTAAATGTTCGCGCATAATACGCTGACATTCCACGGGGTTGTTGCCGTTATGAAGAGAGTTCACAGCGAATCCTGACCATTCTCCAGATGGCAATTTTTTTGCGAGCACTGATGGAGGAGATAAGACGGCACATAAATGTATAAGAGAGCCAAGGCGACGGACCAGCTTGAGAGTCCCCCAAATTGACGATCCAAAGATTTCTTTTCGACGGGTCTAATAGTGAGAAAATGACCGTGGCACCTTGAGTGCAGCGTGCAGAAATAATCTCCCACTCGGATTCGTGGCGTCGGATATGTTCTCTAAGCTGGTCAGGGCTCAGCTTGCCAAGTCTATCGTAAGGAAGAAAATTAGAGAGATCTGAGCGAATTGAGTTGTCCAGGTGTCTAATGGCGTTTGTGAGGGCCTGCGAGACCAGCTCAGAACCGGGAATAGCGCCCCTGCTGAGAAGCATTTGAAGCGCCATTCTTATCATGGATGGTAGTCGTCTGGAGACGAAATTGACCGTATCATGTCCGCAATGCCCTACCGACCGAATGGTCACCACCATGGTTTACAACAAAAACGTCAAAAATAGATACCATCGTATACGGCATTGAATTGCCAAATGCCTCCGTGGAGGTTCCATTCTTCGACGCTGTATCGGTCTTGGTTGAGGGCCACGTATTCGGCACATGGTTGGAATGTGACGCTGTCGACCGAATTGGACGAGTGGGGGTCGCACAGACGCCGTAGTTCAGTGTCAATGGCGCTTTTGGGAAGGACATGGTACGTCCAGCGCTGCCTGCCGCCACGGCCAAGATCGGTGGTGCAGAAATCCTTCACCTCTTCCAAGGCTTGAAGGTTTTCCGCAGACGTTGCTGCGGAGAGAGAGACGACGTTGTATAACATCTAGAAAGCGGCGTTGGAAAAGAGTTGGACGAGTGCAGTCGAGGAGGGGACGATGATAACATGGCGAAGAGGTCTGGAAGACCTTTATAAGTATTACCGCAAACGTCTTGAGCCCCGCGAGATGAAGGTATGCGGGAAAAACCAAGCCCTTGACCATAACGCGAGAATCGCCACAATGTTCTCCTCGGTGACCAAAATTAGCACTACAACCTGCGAGTTCCAGAACTGATACAGACCAGGGCCTGTAGGTGAGCTGGGATTCAACCTAACCGAGCCCAAGACGGTCCGGAAACGCTCGAGAACAGCGCAGCCAAGGGATGCCACGGAACTGAATGATTTATTGGATGCCTGTGCATGTCGAGGAACCCAGGGATGCATTCGATGAGCATTATGGCTAAAGTGGGATATCCCATATATCCATCCGTCGAGAATACTTGAGATGAAAGGTTCATGGTGTGACCGGACTGTTGCAGCATTGTGGCCCGTTCTCATGTCATTGGGCTATACGTGTATACCACGTTGGAGGGGCTGTGATCATTTATCCTGGATTTGCCTAGTATTCGATCTGAACATGTGAGCGAAGGTTCAGCGAAGATAGTATCCAAGTCACCTTGGCAAATGACTCCCATGCATCGGCCTGCTCCGTCCCATTGGAACGATACTCATAGAAACTGCGTGACAGATTGTGATTGTTCTTATTAAAGGGTGTTGTTTGCAATGGAGAATGGGCCGTTGACAATCCAGAGCCCGTATACGTGTGGAAATAGCACTTGATTGCAAAACGGTACGCGCAGAAGACATCGAGGGCCGAACCTGATCGACGACAGCAAATACATACAATACATACACGGAAGCGACCACGAATTTCTAAAGCAAGGTATCACCCATACGATCATAATTCGTAAAAGGATGTCACCGTAACTCGAAGCTAGCGAATGCTAAATTGTAGCCACCAAACTCATAATTGATCTTATCAGTTCTGCGGTAGTTTTTGATATGTTCGTCCGCGACCTCGTGTAACGTATCTAGATCAGTGGACAAAGAGGAAACGGGGCGAGAGCTTGTCAACGCAGCTCTGAATTCCCTCTGCGCTACTTCCGTGAGAGTTGCAGCCTCGCTATCCTCGGCATTGAGGTTATCCTTGTTCGAAATGAACAAGGACAGGCTGAGTTTTCCAGGCTGGAAAATGTCCACGACACGCTTGATAAGCGTTCGTAAATCAGGGATATCATTGGTAGAAGCAGCGGGAGAAGTGGCGAGGGGAACATTGCATTCGAAACTGGCATAGGACCAGCCTTCTTCAGGGGTCACATGAATGGTGTAATACCCTTCGCACGGGCCATCTGGTGTATCTCCCCATCTGAGCAGGGCGTTGGAAGAATAGCCACAGGGAGAAAAGGCATAGGCATCCAGCGTAGTGAGATGGGGGGGAAAGATGTCTGTGATCCCGAGAGCGGCCGACAAGGTCTGGCCGACGACGGAGGGCAATTTCTCGGAAATGATGTCGTCTGCTGGGGAGGGGGGAGCCGAGAAAAAGAACGGCTCACGGGCCTCACGCGAGAGGTCACTCATGAGGATCTCGATTGTGTAGTCTTGAGTGGTACTGAGCTCGGGAGCATCAGATGGTGACAGGAGAGCATGGATGGCGTCGACATGCGTTTCGTGTGGAACACGGGGAGAATGGAGGGTGGTTCCTTTGATGATCGGAGGGGTTGTTATGTAAAGCAACCAGTGGTCGCCATTCACCTTTCCGACGGTATAGGCAGCCCCATTAGGGAATATGGCGTCCAAAAACGCAACCTCGTGTTTCCACTCGCGGTGGGGGTCGGGTTGGCGTTCCGGGAACGTGAACGACTTGCGAGAGTAGAAGCACTGGTACACGGAGGGAAGCGAAGCGTGCTGGCGAGCGATATTGAGGATGCGTGGAAGACCGAGGAGGTTCAGGGTAGTTCCACATGTCTTTAAGATGATCCGATGGGCAAAGACAAAGAGCGAGGACTCGCTGTGGACGAGGAGGTCAGGAGGGGGGAGGAGGAATAAAACCAAAAGAGGGTAAATGACCTGAGTAGATAGGCGTCTGTTTCGTCGCCGTCGATGACGCTGAGGACTTTGCACTTGACGATGTCAAGCATGTCTTCCCAGACGACACGGGGAATTTTTCTGAGGCCGACTCTGGCGTCGAGCGGGGAGAGGGGGTCGCGGAGGCTGGCTGCGGAGGGGGCGAACCAGACCTCGAGGAGCTTCTCTGGGCCCTCGAAGGGGGTGGAAGCGTAGAGGTCATCGAAAGCCATCGGGAAAAAGGGATGGTGGAGGGATGCTATCGAGGAGGAAAGTCGTAGGCGCCGCAGAGGGCTGTTGCAGTATGCATCAAACGGGTACTTTTTGGAGAGGAAACGGTTTCCAGAGCAGAAAGATCTGCCGGGCACGAGGACGAGACAAGTGAGATGTGACTCGTGTATCGATCCCGGACTAAAAACCTGTACAGCCACACATCTGTACATCACGTCGGAATTACCCGGATACAACGCACGACCCGCCCGCCATGTTCCGGAGACTGTTCCCCATCCTCAGACCCCGCACGGGCCCCATTCTGCCCACCACCCGCGTGCGCCTCCTCCCCCGCCACTACCGCCCCTCGTCCCCCCGCCTTGCAGACAATGCGCCCGCCTCGGTCTCGCAGCGTCTCAAACACCTCGTCAAGTCGTACGGGTGGTATGCCCTCGGTGTCTACATCGTCTTTTCTGCGCTCGACTTTACCGTCGCGTTTGTCGGGATACACCTCCTTGGGGCAGAACAGGTGTCCCGTGCGGCTGCACACGTGAAACAGGCCGTCTCCGGGCTCTTGGAAAACAAGCCACCGGAGCCAGGCAAGGACGAGACGGCAACAGCCAGCGGTGGCCACGAGGGACTGTACGCCATGCTCGTCCTGGCATACACGATCCACAAGACACTCTTTCTTCCGCTCCGGGTGGGGCTGACCGCCGCGTTCACCCCCCGGATAGTAGGCTGGCTGCGCGCACGAGGCTGGGCAGGTGGACAGGGCGCGGTGCGGGCAGCCAAAGACGTGGGGGAGAGGATACGGATGACAAAAGGACGAGACTAGTACACATGTGATAGACAAGTCGGTGCTCGAAACGTACCGTAAACCAACATGACGACGTGGGCTCAGCCCGTCCGACATGCGTGGTACAACCCACCCTCCTTGAAACGCAGACCGTCTCCCACCGATGATGACGGGGACGACGACGGCGTTGCCTACTCGTCGCCAAGTCGTCGGAAGCGAATCAGATACCACTCGCTCGAACGCACACTGGCACACATGACACTGGGCAGTGACGTGGACAGGTGGCCAAAGGTCTCCCCGCCACGTCCTCTGCCGGAATCGCCCACGTCCGAGCCCGTCGTCGACATGGACGTGGAACCCGCTGGTACGTGCTACGTTTGTCATCACACGGTGCCGTGTTCAAATGTGCACTCGCAGCCATGGAGGTGCACATCTCCTCTGCCGCGCTCGCGTGCATCAACATGTCACGTCCCCTCACACTACCTTTGCCATGCCGGACCTCTCAAGCACTCGTGCTGTATCGCGCCCCACGACCACCCAGTCCGAAACCGTCGGAGCCAGCCCGAGCGGTTGCCAAGGAGGAGGACGCCATGGAGGTCGAGTAGACTCTGATTGATGTCCCAAGACAGCGGAATCAAAAAAGTTGTCTAATCCAAAAAGGTGAAAGTAATCTAATGCTAGCAAGTGAGGGGGACAGACATGCGGTACGCAGAAACGCCGTGTTATTACAACCACTTGCAGAGACACACAACAAGTCACAATCCATGTTTAACTGGCTGTCTGGGAAGTGTACGCCATGATGGCATTGTCAGCGCCGGGTGCTACCTGGGACGACTCTTCGGCGTGGTACAGACCGTCTGTAAAGTTGAGGTGAGAGTGACGCAGTCGTGTGTGTGCGTGGGGGTGGGGGACGTGATGCATCTGGGCCTGGGAGTAGGGAGAGCGCAGCGTGACGGGGGCGTTTGTGGAGGGCTTTCCCGGATGGTGAGAGAGATGGGATTGCGGTGCCAAGATGGGGCTGGACTGGGTGCTTGTCTGTATGGGCGGGGACTGGGCGGGGACGGGGGGCGGAATGTGGGCAGCGGAGGGAGGGAGGGGAGGGGAATGTGCAGGGGAAGAGGGATGGGTGTGGGAAAGGGCATTGTAAGAGGATGTCGCGCTGGCGTCGTGGGCGGCGAGGATGCGGTTCTGCGACTGGCGCTGGTCAAGGGGGGGAGAGTGGTCGAGCGGATCTGGTGAATCGATGTGACCGGCGGGCGTGTGTTCCTCTGGGGTGGACTGCTGGGCGAGTTTCTGCGCCGCGATTTCCTCTGCGGTGAGAAAGCGGCCACCCGGGCCACGGGGGCGGCGCATGGCATGTTTGTGGCGGGATTCATGGAGGTAAGGCTGGCAAGGGCGGGTGAGTGGGGGACACGGAGGGGCGGGGGGAGACGAACCTTGCGCTGCCTGGAGAGGCGGTGGACCTCCTCGAGGCGTGCGCGGGCTACGCGGCGCTTGAGTATGCGAAAGTACTGTTTTGCGTTTACGTAGAGGGGCTCCTCGTCGACGTTTGTGTCGTCGAGGACGGGCTCGGCGGGGTGGAACACATCGTGAGGGGGTGAGTTTGGGTGGGAGGGGGAGGACGGGGGCGGGGACGGGTTTCTGTAGAGTTGGGTGTTGTAGATCTGGCTCTGGCGCTGGTGCTGGGCTGGCTGTGGGTTTTGAAAGTTGTTTTGAAAGTGGAGATGATGATAAGCGGGGGAGAGCAGCTGATCGACAGGATCGCCCATTGATTGGTTCACTCTCAAACTTGTCCCTCTGCGCTCGCCGTGTCACGCTCGTCCTCTGTCACACGCTCGTCACTCATGTTCACCTGCACCTCTTGCCAGATCGCATTCCACGCCAGCCACGACCAGCGTGTGTCTTATTTTTTTTCTCGTCCGCGTGCTCACCCTCCTCGCAGGCGTGCACTACCACTCGGATCTGCACCGCTACAACCTCAAGCGCAGGGTCGCAGCCCTCCCGCCCATCTCTGCTGCCGTGTTTGCTCAAAAACTCGCCGATCGCACCCAAGACACCCCCGCACAGTCCACCTTTGCGTGTCTCTCCTGCGGGTGCGTCTCCTCTTTTCCTCGTCGCGCAGCACTCATCTCTGCTCAGCAAATCATACGCCACCGAAAACGCCTACCGATCGCATCTCAACTCGAAAAAACACAAGGATGCCACCGTCAGCACCGCACCCCGCCCATCACCGCACACCGAGCCCCACCATCCCGCCGATCTCTCCGTCACCTCTTGTCTCTTCTGCCCCGCTTCCTCACCATCCCTCCAAGATAATCTCGCGCACATGTCCTCTGCCCACTCGTTCTTCATCCCCGACACCGACTATCTCGTCGACATCGACGGCCTCATCAGCTATCTTGCCGAAAAGATCGCCGTGCGCAACGTGTGCATATACTGCAGCGGAAAAGGCAGGGAGCGCCACTCGCTGGATGCCGTGCGCAAACACATGCTCGACAAGGGCCACTGCAAGATCGCTTACGATTCCGAGATCGACAAGCTCGAGATCGCCGACTTTTATGATTTCACCCCATCTTATCCGCAGAACAAGACCATCACCGACAGCGACCGCGACGACGATGACGACGAAGCGTGGGAAGATGTCGACGATCCCCTTCCGGAAAACCAGCTGGCCTATGGTGACACCGAATACGAACTCGTTCTGCCCTCTGGAGCACGCGTCGGCCACAGAAGCTTGATGCGCTACTATGCACAGTCGTTTCACGGCATACCCGTCAAGGAACAGGATCCAAACAGTGGCGCAGCGCTCGTCCGCCGTCTTTTGACAGACAAGCATTCTGCTCTCGTTCCGCGCAAAGGCGGCTTTGGCGCATTTGGCCAGGGCACCCAAGTAGTCAAGGCGAGGAACAGAGGCGAGGCTCGCGAGGCTGGTCGACACATTAGAGAGTTTAGGGATCAGCGTCGCAAAGAGGATTTCAAAACAAAGGTCGCCTTTATCCACAACCATCAAAAACACTTTCGCGACCCCCTCCTACAAGTTCGTTTTCCAACCGTCGCGTCTTGTTCCGTCACTCATCCATCTCTCAGTGAATCAAACATGGTGATATTATGTCACATTGCATCATGGACTACTTTTTCCTCGGTATATCTACCTGCGGTAACCTTTCTAGAACAAAATGTCTCGTGAAATATATAGACAAGTGTGTAGATATATTATTGTAAAGGAACGACCACCAGGTCAAATGAGGGTATAAATGTCCGGCAGCAAAACAACGATAACAAGTCGGGATGGGTCCAAAAAACGGAATCAATACAAATACGAAGCGGGGACGACACCCTCTCGTCCAGTCTGGGGATTCCTTGCATACCACCAGCTGGAAAAAAAAAAAAAAAGGTGCGTCGACACGCTGATCACAATTCTTTTGAAAAACCACTTACGCATTATCTCTGTCGTCGAGGACTTCAATCTCCATCCCAGCTGTCAGGGGCAGTTCACCTTCGCCTGATCCATCAAAGGAGTAGCGTGCATGTGCGGGTCGACTGCTTTCCTCTTCTGCAGCCATCGTTCCAATCACCGCGTCAGATGGCGTCGCCGCTCGCAGGTAGTTGCTGGCATCAGGTCCGAACGGATCTCCTGCTCCTTCCGGCTCTGCACCCTCGCGAGCTGCTTCCTCCTTCTCCACACTAAAGTTGTTAAACGGGCTTTGCGTGCCCAAAATCGTAGTCCTGGTGGCTGCGTTGATATGTTCAAGCAACGACGATGGACGGTGTTGGATCGAATCGTCGTCATCGTCATCGTTTTCGTACCGCGCGAGCTTGTCATCCCGTCTGGACAGGAGCGTCCACAGTATGCCAATCAACGCCAGTAGAAACACGACACCCGCAGCGATGGCGATTGAAATCAGAATAACGATCCCAGTCGCGAGGAAGGCTGATGCCTTTCGTGTCAGAAGGTTTCCACCCAAACATGAAGATGCTTACATTGTTGGGTGAAACTAAAGTTTGCGATCGAGTAGAATAGAGAAGAAACGTATCCCAGCGTGCCTTGTGCCGACTTGGAGGTGAGATACGGTATAAATGTCTGCCCATCGTACAACACCAGAGACGCTGCACCAAACGACGAGTCTGACAGTGAACCCGAGATCATCAACATCCTGTCAGATTCAACGATACTGTTGGAGCTGTGCGTGTTTTGCAGAGGAACCATGAGCAACTGCGAAACATTCGAGTTAGCCTGGAAAGCTGAACCTGGTTCACAAGTCAGCCGTATGCAGCATCTATTATATATTGCGCACCAATGTTCGTCCAGGAAACACCATCCCAAAATATCATAAAGGATGATGAATCGTCACCGGTGCTAAGCGTCCAATTCGCTCAACAACGGAAATTGACGACACAGATACCACTTACCGTCCAGCAGCGAAGATGCTCGATGAATTGCCGTCATTGACCTCCACAGCAGTGACAGGACCAGGAATACTAGTCGAATCACCTATGGCGGTCCATGTGTCGTTGGCGAAACTGTACTGTGCAACATTCGCAGAAGTGCCATCGGCTAATACAATGACCCCTGCAGCGATGAGGAGCTCTTCGTTGCTCTGAAAAGTTTTGTTAACAAGCGTTCGACTCCAAAAGTGGAAACATACACCAGCGTAGGACACCGAAGAGATGTTACCTTGCAGGCCAGAACCCAGTGTATTCCACTGGTTCACGCTAGTATCAAATAGACATATCCCTTGACATCCCACTGCGCCTGCTTGGGCAAACGAACCAGCGACTATAATCGAGTTAGGCTTATAAGACGACGCCGTGATAGAGCGCACGACAACAGAGGAACTAGGATACGCTTGCAAGGGTTGAGCAACCACAGTCAGCCACTGTTGACCAACGAGGTCGTAGACAGCAAATCCGTTCGCGTTGGCCCCAGTGAGGTTGAACTCTCCACCAACATACAAATGTGCCTCTGTATCCACATACAGAGCGCGGACTACTCCGGATATCTGGTCGCCGGCGAGAGCAGTAGTCGTAGAGGTCACTGGATCGTAGATAGCGACGGCTTGGGAACTCATGGAGGATGAGGCAACAAATGAAAAATTGCCTCCAATGATAGCGACCTCGTGCGAAGAACTATTGGACCAAAATATCCCAGCCAAGACAGCGGGGGCGGGAGACGGAGGCAATGTTGGTAGTGTCGAGGGCGATGCCGAAGCTTGTCTCCTGAACAGAGCGGGGATCTTGACACGGGAAAGCCATGTAGTGGAACCATGTCTCGGGTGTTCGTACCGTTTCCGCGTCGTGGAAGTCACAGCAGAAATATTCGTAGAACTACCGAGCTGAATTCCTAGCGGAGTAACTGTCGGGTCATCGCTACCACTGTTTGAAAGCATGACCATGCCCGTTGCCCCGTATTTTGCCATAGATTTGATGCTTCCAGCAAGAAGTTGGGACACCTCTTGACCGCTCGAAGACGTGCTATTGCTGACTAGAGTAAAGTTGCCCATAACGAAGCCGCCGCTGTTCGTCCACGATGAACCCGTGATATTCCAAGTCGCAAAACCGCCTACGCTGGAATTTGAACCAGTCGATGTAATGGTCTCGGTAAAGTTCCCAGCCACCTGGATGATAGCGCCAGTCACGGCGATGCATTCCACGACACCATTTACGCCAGCCCCTAGCGTACTCCACGAGTTCGACTCGATGTTGTACATTGCAATCCCCGTCAGCTTTCCTTGAGTCGATGGCATTTGAGTGTCGGAAAAGGCGCCTCCAATGAATAGTGTATTGCCGTATAACGCAAACGATGTGACTACACCATTGAGGCCCCCATTAGGAAGCGAAAAGAGACTGCCCTGTTTGTAGGCAACAATGTTGGTAGTACCACTAAGGGGGCCAGTGGAAAAGGAGAAGCTGCCACCTAGAAAGACAATCCCAGAAGGATGTTGCACAGCGACTGAAATATAAGCGGAATTTGCGGCACCCAAGGCATTGTAAAAATCGACACCGGTCTTGTCACCGGCCGTCTCGCTAGTGTTGGGTATGACGCCAGAGGCATCGACAGTAGTTTGCGAGTTCAGTGGCCACTCGAAGAATCCGAATCCACGCTGAGTGCCAAGGCTAGAGCCGTTTCCACCAACAGACGTCAAGTTCGCCGAGGTCAAGACTAGCTCGACGTTCCCAGCAACAAGTTCGTACTGCCCATTCTGTCCATCCCCTATCGGTTGATCAGCCAGTGTCATAGTCACCGTGGTCACGAAGGAAGAGGATGATGGAACGATTGGACCACTGTAGACCGGTACTACGACGTCGTTTTGGACCTGCTGTGACACTGTGGACACAAACGGTTGGGATCCGTCACCAGGAAACACCGTTATCTGAACTGACGTCCGAAGGTCGCAGTCCTGGAATTCATTGCATCCAGGTATAACCATATTTACCACGTATTGTCCAGACGCGGAGACGTACGGCATCCAGGTCAATGTAGGGGCTTGCGAGGCAGGTGTACCGACAGGGAATGTGGAGACAAGAACAGTTTGGAGAGTCGCGGGAATGTTTGTGTCTGCATTCTTTGGCGACCAATTACCGGTCATCGTGACATTGGACGGGTTGGGAGCAAAACAGGCCTGAGTATTTTGGCTGCTGATCGCCGAAACAAACGCTCCGGAAGAGAGAAGTTGCAGCATGTGCAGGCCAGGAGCGGTACCTTCCCACTCTGAAAGCGTGATTTGCACACCGGTCAAGGTGACAGGAGCTGTAAAAAGAAAATCTTGGTATAGAACCGAAGGGTCGGTTGACAGCGGGCAAGTGCCCGAGCATGTCGTGTTCTGGCCTGAAGATGGATCTACGTATGTGAGGGTTTGGACGGTGTTGTCGGGGATTGATGCAACGCTAAAAATGTTAAGATCTCGAGGCTGAAGCGCGAGACAAATTCAAATCATACCTAAAAGCAGTCGTGCCATAGCCGTCTTGGAACGTGTTTCCGATCCGGATGCCATACGCACTCATTGCGGCGAAGGTGCGGATCGTGATGAGCGCTGCACTTCCGGGTGCAGTGAGCCACGTATTTCCGGGTCCATCAGGACCTGCAGGGCAAAGAATCGCCTGGATGTCACTGAATTGCGGGTTCGTAGAGGACGGGGCTCCAACGATTTCTGCGCCTTGTAGGGGTATCGGGACAAGCGAAGACGAAAACGGCGAAGCACCTTGAGAATACGGAACATTAGGGTTGTTGTTACTGGGGGCCGCATCGCCACTAAACGACGTCATAAATAAACCGGTGAAGAAAAGACTAGTGTCCGAGGCATTGGGTGTGATGGACGAGACTTGGCCATTGAGGCCTTTGAAGGGGGGGGCAGACCAAGAACTTGATTTCGAGTTCCAAACCGCAACAGAAAGGCCGGGCGACGAGAAATTTCCGCCAGTCCAAAGGTTGTTGTTGGATGAATCGCAATATACAGTGTTGACCGGACCATCAGGCCCGCCGGAGCCGAGGGAAGAAAAGGCGCCTGAGGAAGGTGAATAGGAGGCGACGTAGCTAGCGGAGATGTTGGACAAGGAGAGAAAGGAACCAGCGATATAATAGACATCATTCATGACGCACGCCGAGGAGATTGAGCCGCCGGAATTCGTGTTAGCTATGGGAGTGAGAGCGCCCTGCGGTGTACGGGACAACAAGGACGACACGGAAGGGTCAAACGAGGTAGGTATGGAATCGTCGAAAAAGTCCAAGCCGGCAAACGCGCCAGTGAGGCCAACCTGGCCCATACGGTTGAAGTCGACGAGGGGGAGCGAAGCGGAGGCGATGTGGGCGAGGGCGACGAGGGCGAGGGCCGGGGGCCATGGCTTCGATGGCGGGAGCATGGCGGAGAGTCAGAGCAGGGTATAATGGCCCTGGCAAGGCTGGGGAGAGCCGACGTTGGAGGAGTACAAGGGATGGTGTTCAGCGGGCGAGCATTAAACTAAAACACGTCCACGTGAGACAGTCCCACGCTGTAACATCGTTGCAGTCCACACCAACGTTTTCTATTCGCAGCAGTATAACATGCCAAGTGACTACTAGTCTGACCGTGCAATGACACCACTCATATCTGGCGCAGATCCGACAGGCTGCAGATGGGGAGATGCTTGTTCCAGAGACCTTGAACCGAGCTCATCATGCCGTATCGCAAACCTAGGAATAAATGCTTACTGAGGATACCTGTATCGAATGATGCTTGGCCTCGTTGCGCTCGCTTGCACAGTCGCGTCGTCCGTGACTTGTTGTGACTGTAGCATGTGTTTCTCGTTCAGCCGTGCCCAGGTGTCCGGCGATGTGGAGTAGTGTGCAATCCACCGTGTCAGATATGCGTCGTCATCTCGCGGTGGGGCCCACTTGTAGAACGACACAGCCAGAAGCGAGAACAACAGCGCATTTCGCCAAAATGGCGTGGAGAACCCAGCTACGGTGTAAGTTTAGTTTCGACTCCAAGAAAAGCACCAGACAAGGTTACCTTCCGGACCGTACTGAGCACCGTCCGCATGTTCCACGTGTGTGTGATGACCACTGGACGCGAACCTGAGCTGGCTACAGACGGGTCTAACAAAGAGCGTTGAACGCAATAAAATACTTGGTCTGGCGAGATGCATAGTCTTCGAGTAAAAGCCTAGTCGGAATCAAACGGTCCACATTATTATTCTCACACTTGATGTCACCGATCCCATCACAATGCCTACTTCGCCCCGACGCTCTAAACGCCGTTTCTCATTGACTTCTATTGGGACCACCACCTGGAATCCGCAGGTCTCAATGCCCTTTCCCCCTGCACGTCGCCACGACCTGCAGGATCCTTCCCTACAACCTCTGACGTATGCATCACTTCCACCCACACCTATTCTCCCTTCTCCCCCTGATTCTCCACCACCACCATCTGAAAGCGGCCCCCCGGACCCACAACATCACCAACAGTTGTTCTCATTATGGGATTATCTTCGCGAGGAGCTATTGGCAACCGACTTTGATTCCCACCAAGAGCTCAAATGGGAGCGCGTCAGCAACTTCTTGAGCATACCCTTAGCGATGGAGAAAGTAAGCGATGACCTGTTTCCAGGGCATTTTTTCACAGTCCTGCCAGATCATCGGCTTTGGTTTCGTACTCTGCTTGGACTCTTTCCTCTATACATTCACCATCCAGCCCATTCGTTTCTTTATAGCAGCTTCGCGTTCTACATACAATATCTTCACTTGGTCTACGTCACGCCTCCCGCCATCCCAAAAGGCCGATATCCTGCGCACCCTTTTGGTGGTTGTCTCCATCGCTCTCCTCATCCCCCTCACGGATGCTAGCAAAATTTACCACTCTATTCGCGGTCAGGATACCATCAAGTTGTATGTTATATTCAATTCCCTAGAAGTGAGTGCTGTTTATTGTTGTCGAACGACTGTCCGAGTCCTGTTGATTCCCTAGATTGCGGATAGGTTGTGTGCTTCGATTGGACAAGACATTCTCGACTGTCTCTTCTCACGATCTACACTGGAAGCGCTGTCTCACAAAGCACCCTTTTCGTCCCGCATGTTCCGTCCCTTGATCTTCTTCATTCTGGCAACACTCTATGTCGGTAAGCTGCTAGTGTGTACTTGATTGTCATGTAACAATTCAATGTTGTTAATAGCTAGCCACGCTCTGGTCATGCTCTATCAATTACTTTCTTTGAATGTTGCGGTCAACTCTTATGACCATGCTCTCCTCACTCTGCTTGTTTCCAATCAATTCGTCGAGATAAAGGGTTGCGTGTTCAAAAAATTTGAAAAAGACAACCTTTTTCAGATTACCTGCGCTGACATCGTTGAGCGTTTCACGTTGTCTCTGATGCTCATCGTCGTTGCCTTCCGCAATTTAATAGAACTCAGCGGCTCCGAGTTCGACTTTACAGGCGGGTTTGTAATGCCGAAAAGCTTTGGATGGTTCCGAGGGAACAATGTTTTGTGGACTATTTCATACGTGGGTGCCTCCTTATCCATGGGGGTTCCTTCAATATCTCATTTTATCACAATACTAGCCTGTGTTGACTGTGCTGGTGTCGGAAATGGTGGTAGATTGGCTGAAGCATGCCTTCATCACAAAATTTAATCATATCCGTCCATCTGTCTACGAGCGGTACATTGATGTGTTATGTCGTGACCTGGCAAGTGGAAGTGTTGTTGGGCGGCATGGCGCGCGTAAGGTGTGTGTTACCGGCTGTCATTTCCATCGATGTTCAAGAATATAGCATATGTATGTTGACCAATCACCTTTGGTTGCCCGACGCTTGGGTTTCGCATCGGTTCCGCTTGCCGTATTGGCTATCCTCATCGCTCTTCAATCTTTCAATCCTGTGTTCTCCCGTCACTTCCACTATCAATGGGACCTGCACCCATTGGCGAAAGGGATAGCAATGGGTATGTCGTTTTGGCTGTGGTATGTCAATTTCTTTGTTGTTCGACTATGTTATTCACAGCTGGTCATGTCAGCTTCTTAGCACTAAAAGTTCTTCTGGGCGTAAACTTGATCTCTTACGCTGGTATTCGAAGAACAGGGATGGAAGATCGAGCAGAAACTGACCACATCAATGATTATGGTCGCGATCCTATTGGAGAAGGCATAGAAGAACGAAAATACAACAAGCAGCTGCAGAAAATGATTGATAACTGGCGAGATGATGCAGTTTTTGTGAGCGAAATGGGAGAGGGACGACAAGGGAGTAATAAGCCAGAGACTACTAAAAGTGGGAAGAATCGGGTCCCATTAGAAGATCTCACAAGGTTTACAATGGTAAAGCGCATTTGGTAACTAGATGTACGACATCTGCAAACTCGCTGAAATGAAACAAGCGGCGCTAGATGTTTAGTGGGTTACGGATAGTCACGACTTCGTGTTTCCACGCCTGTGATTGGGTGAAGATATAGATGAAGTAGATCTAGTCTTATCACACTCATTGCTTTCATCACATTGCTGAAACAGATTACAATGATAACAGTGAACAAAGAACAAATGTTATACATAGTGTCAAAACTAAGTAAAAGGGCAGTAGGCCCTCTACACTTATTAGACAATAAGATTAAATAATCAAAGGCAAAGTAGCTCACCTCAGCAATGCCCACAAGTGGTGAGTGTTACGATTCGTCTGCAGGTGTATGCTTTTTCCCTACTTTCGCTATCAGACTAACTGTTTCATTTCTCATGCTGAGCTCATGACTTTCCATATCATTCTATGACATTCCATTCTCCTCGTTAGTGTGTTTATTCCCTCACTCATCAGTGGGCTGGTGGAGGTCTTGACCAGTCATGACCTGTCATGACCATCGGCTACCTTGGCTACCGGCTTAAGACCACTTACTGTCCTGCTGATGCTGCACAGGTACTCTTTTTACCTTCTGCTCTTCTCATGCCATATGTGCCAGCCCTTAATGTTCCCTTCTCATACATGCTTCTTTGACATTCTTTGCAATTCCATTGCATTCCATTGCTGCTTCCATGCTGGCCCTAGGCGATTCTCACACCAGCCCTCTGTTACAGCTATATATTTTTCATCCTTTCCTTTGCGCATACAAATGCTTTTCTTATATTATCAAGGGAAAATCCAACCTAGACACTGTGCTAGACACAGAGGATCTATGGGCTCTTCTAGATCTGTGGGCTTCACTTTCAGCTCTTCACCCTTCACCCCACAGATCACAACATGTATTTAATACATTGTGATCATCACAGACCTCACATCAGGCACCTCCATCACTGTGATGTGACCCCTTATCTTTAATTACTGTTGACACCTTCCATTCCACCCATCCACAGCAGATCAACAGCTGGTAACCTCATGTATGTATTAATCTCCATTATAGGCTGACTCTTCATGACGATCATGTTGGGCCTAGGGGATGAACTTATGTAGATACAGTGGCTCAAAAAAGTGTCCCAATATTGAGGCATTTTGAAGAGATTGCTTTATTTCTAGAAAGAAAGAAAGATTCATGTCAAACTCTTGCAGGATGGAAGAATGTACTTGCTCTTGGCTTTCTAAAAATATTTGGTTTATGTAATTTGGTTGGCATGGTATTGAGATATGGTCATTTTAAAATGACATGTCATTTGGACACTTATTTGAGCATCATCTCAATTCTAAAGTTCTGGTATTTGGTATGTTCTCCTTTGGCCTTTATCACAGCAATCATCCTCCCAGGCATGCTTTCTATCAATCTTTGACACTCCTCAACCTCAATCTTGCCCCACTCCACTGCAATTCTTTCTCAAAGCTCTTAAACCCCTTTTGGTGGTATTGTATACCCATTAAGCCTCTTTTTCAGGTTTTGCCAAAGATGTTCAATAGGGTTGATATCTGGAGATTGTGCTGGCCAATCCAGAACCTTGATCTCATGGGTGTCAAGCCATTTCTGAGCTCTTTTGGAGGTATGT